>JASANE010007324.1:0-38879 GCA_030248225.1 Trileptium ribeirensis | reverse complement strand
GGCCGCTTCGTAAAGAAATAACTCCTTGTCGATGCATCAACGAGTGCTAAATTGATGTCGTTAAACCTAGATCCAAGCAGCGACAACTTTAAACCCAAGCCTGGCGCCAGCAAGCTCCTTGGGAACCCTGGTTTGACTCAGCTGCAAAAACTTGGCTTCCACAGCGTTTGTCGTGGATTTTACAGATTGTGAACTTTGAAACTCATTCTACGTTGCCACCTAAGCTGCAGGCTTGTTCGAGCATCGGGCGCTTTCTCTCCAACCATCATTGCCACGAACGCGTCCCGAGCTGAGAAGAGTATGCAGGTTTTACTTGAAACTCTGATTGACTCCGATCGGTTGTCCCCCCTATGCACCTGCAAGGCAAAACAACAATTCGCCGATGCGGTGAAATCGGCTGGAACTCAGCTGGCATATGGGGCGTTTGATAGAATGACACACCGCCTTGATGAATTGTTTGGCCGATATATGGGGCAACAAACAACAGTATGATGGACTGTGGCCAAAAAGTGGTTGATTTTGTCCCACGGCAACGCCACAGTCGAAGGTGGGTTCTCAGTCAACGAAGACATGATAGTGGAAAACTTGAAGAATGACTCGCTGATTGGGTTGCGAATTGTCTATGATGGATCAGAAGTTGTGGTGGGCATCTCAACGTTTCTCTAACACCAGATCTCCTGAAGTCATTGCGTTTTGCACGCGTCCGTTACCACAAGGCGTTGTAATGCACCAAAGCAGCGCTGCAAACGACGCCGGCCAAACGCAACGAGCTGAAGCGTCAGGTGGAGAAGCAGCTAAGCGAGCTGCTGGCGAAGAATATGGCATTACAGACCGGCTCCACGGCTCTAGAGGAGCGAATCAACCGGCAGATGGCGGACCTTCAAAAGAAACTAACGCCAAAACTACACTGCGTTCAGGCTACGGTTCCAGAAACGGGAAAAGGGGTTTGGGCGCCTTGCTTCCAGAGTCCACAAGGTGCAAGGCTGAAATAGAACGAGACCAAGTTCGTTTTGTTAGATTTATGTATATGATATCCATCGTTGGTAAGTAATTCGGTAAAATGGCCCAGTCTGTCTGGGAAAATGATTTCAGAATTTGCGCGGACTCCCTAAATATAGTAAAACACGCTCTTTGAAACGACAATGAATTATTATGAAGTCTTCATGAAAGCGTTTGTATTAATAGATTTGAGTGTTTTTTCTATATTCTTGTAAGGTTTCCGTTTAATAAACATGTACCTATTGTACATAATCTATTAATTGTTGTGGAAGCTATTAAACTAAAGATAATAATCAGTGACGCGGCAACATTGTGTTTATTTCAGTTTCATTTTAAACCAAATAATGGCAACATAGCAGTTTTCGTCATTTCAACCTTTCATATTGTTTAAAACCATTATTTCCTTGCATCTAATAAGGCTAAATTTCGCTCCTTGGTCCTGCTGAGGTCATTAGATGCTATCCGCCGACCGTTGGGTTTATGTTGTTTAAGAAACATTTTGCGAGCTGTCCCATATCTAACAATGTTTATTTTAACCATTACACAGCGTTTGTATGACGTTAGCGTCCCGATTACGCAATTCCATTGAGATAGTGACTCTTGAGTTAAACAATTTCAAACACAATGGATATTTCATAATCAATTAACATAGTAAAAATTAATATGTATTACTGAGTTCTTGCAACTGAAGAGGTTGGCAGCGCAGAATTAGTAGCATTGGTACGAACTGGTACGAAGCGGGTTCTTCTGGTTCGTGCCCTCTTGTCAAATGTCGGGCTATGCCTGGTTCATTTTATCTCTTAAAAATTTTCATACCGCTGATGAAATATCAGTTCATACAAAAAAAGACAATAACCCCACGCTAGAACGCTACTAACCATTTGAAAGTGGCTTGCGGCAAAGAATCGGGTCAAAAATCAAAAATTCACTTTGTCAATATGTCATCTCGGTCGATTTGTTGATTGCAGTGATGTGAATAAACTTAAGTCAACCTGCCAACACAATCAACGCGCTTTTAGTCAAATATTAAAATTTAATCATAACTTGCAGTGGTTGCTTCACGCTTCATGACCTTATACTTTTCGCTCGATATTGCCTGTTTCCGAATTCTATCCTCGCTCTAAATGTATGAGTATGAGCATCAGGATTTATAGCGCCTTGTCATCCAAAGACTTTGTAAAAGCGCTGTTGGTTATATATTAGTCATGAGGAAACACTCTTTTCAGTTTTTTCTTGAAGCGTTCAGCAGACAATCCATGAAACCACAATTCCTTAGGTAATAGTTTCCACATTGTTGAACCAATGTATCTAAAGCTGATCAGCGTAAACTAAATGAAATTGATTGTTAGAGTAATTTTTCGTTTGTTATTCTAGATATTAAGCCGTCGAACATTTTGGTAAATAGCCAAGGCGAAATTAAGCTCTGTGATTTCGGAGTCTCAGGACAGCTGATCAACAGTACTGCAAATACATTTGTCGGGACGCGTTCCTACATGTCGGTAAGTGAAAATTTCAAACTGATACTGATTTTGCTGACCCAACAATGGCCTTCGCATAGCATCTATAACATACAGCCACCAACAAAAATAATAGTGTTCAAAAAGAAGCGTAACAATGTCCGTTTATGAATGAACGTTACAGCATTCATTGGCGTTTACTTTGGTTCATAAACGACCGCCAAAATTCGATCATAAATACGATAATGTTCGTTTGCGTTTACGTTTGTACCCGTTCCGCACTCGTTTTCATACACTTCTTTTTGCCCGTGACCATAGCTTCGTTTCCGATGAATCGGAGTGTTAGAATGCCAAGATTTCTTATGCTGATAGTTCGCTTGAAACATTAATGTTGTGTGGTCGTTTGGCTAGTATTTGTACACTTTGTACAAATGTGAAAATAACAGGAGCTAGTTGTGCGTCTTGCTCGTAATAGTTTGTTCTGGTCCGTTTCGTTAATTTTTCTGCAACATTATGTTTTGAATGTTCCAGTAGTAATCTTAGATCTCGTTTATATACTATTTTTACGGCAAAAGTTGTGTCTTGAAAGATGTACGCGAGTATAATACAACACAAACGTTAATAAGGTGATCATCACCTAAGCCTACAGGTGAGATTTGCCTTTGGTAACTGGAAGCGGCAGGTTATAGTATTCGCTGCTAGCTATGGCTCGAGCAAGTCTTGAGCGACATGCGAGCGAGTGGTTCGCTCGAGATCTTCAAAATATTTCAAATTAATAGTAAAATTATATGTAGGAACCAATATGTTTCTCGTGACAGTCATTATTGTCGAGTACTGTACTTAAAGATGTTTGCAGCGAGGTTGTAATTATTCCAAAATCACATAGCACATTATTTTTCTTTCTCAAACTCATCAAAAAGACGGTAGCTTTCCAATTCTACAAAATATCACAATTTTTACAAAAACATATTTTGTGTAATTTTTCATTTGGGCTTGTCGTATTGGACGCAAATCGCGTATTCAACAACTCCTAAAAGCGTTAACATCACATAAACTCACCACGTGCAAATAAATAAATATTATGACTTTGACCATTTGGGTACCACATTTAACAATGCCCCCATACAACTTGCCACAATGAACCAGATATTTCTAACAGGTTTTGTAGTCCCATAAATACACCGTTATCCTTCGCCGAGCATGATTCTCATTCAGCTAAGGTTTTAAAATTTCACGTTTGCGGCATTTTTAAAATCTCTCAACTTAATTTTTTTAAGAATAGTCCGTGCTTTCACAAAAAATCTTTCATATCAGTGGCGGATTTGTATGAGAGGATGTTGTGAGTATTCGTTTTATGGATCCGGCACCGCAGATCGGTCCCACATGTACTTTGAGGTAGTTTGGTAATGCCAGTTTATGGAGGTGAAAGTAGCTCCCAGCGCTACTATGACCATTTTGGAGAAACCCGGTTGCCTCTGAAAATTTATAATTAAAAATATCGAGAGACTCTGTGTGGCCAGGTTCAAAATGTTTCGTATTTGCATCGGTTTTATGTCATTTTGGTCGAGAAATTATAATTATTGTATCGGCGCAAACACAGAGCTAGGTGTACCATTAGAGTCTGTTATGGGCGAAACTGTGAAAATTCACGAGCTCAGTGATGAGTAACATGTGTCATAGACAGGTGGAAAGCATTCTAGTTATTTTGGGAGAACCCCGGTCGAGCGCCTTCTACGTTTAAATTAGCTAGAATGAATTGAGGTTACCAGACTTTATAGTATATAACGTAAGTTATGTTAGTAAACTTAATTTTGGCATAAGTAAATATGCAATCACAGACAAAAGTAACTGCGAAAAAGACAGACGCAATTGTTTCCGTCCGCGTCCAAACGAAATTGTGTCCGTTCGCGCGTGCGTCAGGGATCGACCGGTACCAAAATTTACCGGTACCGGTACCGGTACTGAAAAAATACCGGTAAACCGGTACCGGTACCCAAATTGTCTGCCAAAAAAGTTTCGCTCGTTTAGTTATACTCTGATATATGCATGTTTCTGGTGAAAAAGATAACACGTAGATATTCATAAGTTTTATTTTCAAAATGTTCAAAATCAACGTAACAACAACATTTATAAATGCAATAATTGTCCATTAAAATTGTATATAACCCATATTCATATGGAAACTTTTCTTCTGTAAGAATGTTTTCAGTTTCCAAAAAAACAGTTTGCAAGTACATACGTATGTGTCCCAAAGTTTCAGAACAAAAACCAAACTGGTATATGGTAATTTATACATTCTACTCCTTGGGCAAAGCCAAGCCTCTGAACCAACCCTCGCAACACGATTTCACAGACTCTAGATATGCCAACTGCTCCCTACAACATCTTGGCGGAACTAGCCTCGAACCAAACCATCCTCAGCTACACGATTGCACGCCCCCCCCAAATATGTCAGCTGCTCCCGACATTATATCGCAATCACAACTAAATTATCCTTCGCTACACTATTGCATGCCCCCCCAAATATGCCAGCTGCTCTTGAGAACCATCCTGCTACCGCAATCAGCTTCAAACCACCCTCCGTCAGCATTCAAATCGATAGTGTGTTATATAATACACCACCGCTACAACTCAATGACGTCACCTAAGTAAAAACAAAAATCAAAACATTCGAACAAAAACATCATTTACTGCAACAACGCTCTGTTCCAAATGTTCATCTTCAAACGTGTTCAAAATTCGAGTGAAGGAATTAGAAATAAATACGTATACATGTCAACAAATGATAACAAATGAGTCACTTGATTTGCAACTAAACATTGTCGCTGTTCTTATCCGTAAGATAGTAAAAATTTTAGTACCGGTACCGGTACCGATACCCCGGTACCGGCCAGTACCGGTACCGGTATACCGGTCGATCCCTGGCGTGCGTCCGTCAGCGTCTACGCTTTCCCTTGCCCGTGACGGTACGTACTGTCCGTGCTTTATTTGTCCTCCGGCTAGTTATAGCTAGAGGCGAATTTGTTAGAATGGGATATAATTATATGACTATAAGGCTCGGTGTCTCCATCGGAAGACCATTAGACTATCAGCGGTCGTAGGATCAGTAAATTGAGTAAAGATACGTACGAAAATGACCGATTGTGAGGACGGAACTTCAGGTTCCAGTTACCACTCTGGACCTCGTACGACCGAAACGTTGGGGAACGGAGACCGCCCAGCTGTATACAGTGGACATTTTCATTTTTCATATATGACTATGATAATTTAGTCAGGGATAATAGTTTATTATTCTACATGGTTTTAGCCTGAAAGACTTCAAGGCTATCCATATAGTGTACTATCGGACGTGTGGAGTTTTGGTGTTTCGATTGTAGAGCTTGCACTTGGAAGGTAAGCGGCGACGGTTGTTTAATGAACGGCAAAAGCAGTAAAATTTTTTTAGAATTGATTTTAAATAATGAAAGATTGACCTGTTGTTTTTGCTTCACTCGAGGTAGCGGTTGGATTTTTTCGTTTGCGTAGTCATTAACTATGGCAAAAGCCCATATTGAGATTCTAGTAGCCCTACTACGGAAAGCTACAACTGTGAATAGCTTTATAGGCACATTACCACGGCCGATGTCGTATGATTAATAGATCAGACATTATAACGAAGACACAATCACATGATTGCTTGTTCGTGGTAGCAAACGGCCACGTCGACATTACTCTGAACTATAATATGGACGCGACCAAGTGTGAAAACAAACGTTTCGTAGTCGAATAATTTGTACCTAAAATGATATGCATAAACCTGAAAATTTAGAAAATTAATAACAATATACAAAATTATGAGGAGCAGGAGAATCCTTCGATGTCGCGGAAGCTCCTAAAAATTAAAAAATAATAATCCTAAATATTTTATATAAATATATATATGATTTTTTATATATTTCATTATGCCATTATGAATTTAACAGTTCAGCTACAGTCTGAGGCTAATAGTCCGATTGATGAATGTTACTTAAATATGTTTTTGGATTTTGGTTTGCAGGGCTACCAAGTATGTCTCTCAAAAATATTTGTACCGCTACCAATTTTTAATTTTCCTTCTAATTCTTGTAAACTGAGATATGTTACAAAGTCGAAAAATAGTACCGTAACATTAGGTCACACAGTACTGGCTAATCCTTCACAAATGGTGTCTAGGCTACAAAGTCTGATTGGCTCGAACGATATCAAGTTTACTTACAGCGCTACTACTGGAAAAGTTGCACTAAAGTGCCTCAATGGAGCAAAACTTGAGATCATTTCTCCAACTTTATTCAATGCTTTGGGTCTGGATGCTAACTCGGTTTTAACTACAACAACAGGCAAACATGTATGGTATTGACTTTTATAACAGGGTGCTAGCTCTGCAGGTGGATTTTATTGAAGACTAAATTATTGAAAATAATTCACAAAAAATATTAGCTCTTGTACCAAATTTACATACTGATGACAGTAGCATCTTTTATGAACAAAACCTAAACTACGTACCTTGTAATATGCTATATATCAATACACTTAAGCTTAAATGGGTATATCTCGATGGATACCCCGTCGAATATGGTAACGGTAAGGTGATTATTCAACCAAGGTTTCAAAAAATCGAGGATGTTGTGGACAATTTTCTCGAAAGAATGCATAACAGTATGTAATGTAGTTATATGATTATCTGGAAAAAATATGACCGCTTTTGTTGACAGTCGTTTTGTTTGTAAAAACAGAATTTGTTCTGAATTTTTGTCAAAACACAATGCACGTTTTGAGGTTTCTGAAAAGATGCAGTCACAGTTTTTTTGTGGAGCATTCGAATGTTTGTCAAAACACAACGCACGTTTTTGAGGTTTCTGAAAAAGTGCTACTTGGGACCAGAAAAACGGCTGTCACCAAAAGGGATCATATACTACTATTGCTAAGATTTTATAATTTAAGCTGCCGCAGTTTCTACTGTAGAACCACGCAGGTCTAGATTTGCAGGTTTTTTGGTAGTTTAGAGAAATTATATGATGGAGCTTGTAATCTGGTATCCGCACCAAACCTAGTAAGTCTTCGAACCCGCATACTGGATTCTCCAAATTGGGGATAGCAAGTGTCGTAATTTTGCGGTTCGCCTTGCTAAAAACGTAAGATAACGGTTCGTGACTTCAGGCAAAATACTGGCTGCATGGCTCAGTGTCCGCTGGCAAATGTTTTGTATCTCCAGGTGAAACACACACCTTTCACAAAAATATTGACAGTATTTATAAAACCATATTCCGAAGCTAATAATTCTAATGAACGACATGAACATTAGTTAAAAATTGGTACTGTTAGTTTTTTAAATTGGTCTGGAATCTATAAAAAATGCCCACCAAAATTTGAAAACGCACATTCTCAGCTTCAATTTTTTAAAAATCCTGGCTACAAACAACATGGTGGATAGCACTTTGTCTTTTATTACGTGTGCTGCGCCAATTCTACTTTTGTACGTGTACGTCGTGGATGGTATAGAAACTAAAATTCTCAAATTTTCTTTCCACTTTTAAATTTATTGTTAATGTAAATTTGATAATAAAACGATATCTTAATTGCTAGCCAGTAAGTTACAGTCTATTAACGCAGAAGGTTGTCAGATTTATTGGTTTTATTTTCTTAATAATTTCGCGATATATACTAGGATTTAGGGAATTCATCAAAATTTGTTGAACTCAGATAAAATTATTTAGTAAACAGCAGGTTTTAAGGGAACGTGTTTCTGATGACCGCCGTATATTCCTGTTTTATTGAAAACTGAGAGATAGATAGATAAGTAAAAAGATGGCGTGTAATAGTCTGGTTAGGCCAGAAAGGCCCTTTTCAGCTTCCTGAACCCCCGTTTTTGGTCCTTTTTAAAATCTTACATCAATTCAGAATTTGCCGACCATTTTCCACACAATAATATGAATGGTCAATATTGTATTTCCAGTACTGTGTAAAATACAGAGTTGTTTTCAAGATATCCAATTCCGTTGCCAAATTTAAACGATATGGCCCAGTCGTTTGGTGTTACGGTCGAACAACTTGGCTATCCAGAAGATATGAAACTCACGCGATCGCCTAGCGTTAAGCTAAAGTCAACACCAGGTAGTAATAATAATAAATTAAAAGCAACATCGTACGGTTTGTATACAGTCACGACCTGAAATAAGTGCAAAATAATCGATGGAGTTTGGATCAATTGCGATTTCGATCGTTTTGATTGCATTTATTTTTGGTCTCTACTGTTTAGGTTACAGTAATAATAACATTTGTTGTTATTTATTGTCAGTTTGTTTAATTTAATTTCGTGTGTGTAATTGGTGGAGCAAGCAAAATCCTCAGCGCTCGTTAGAAATGACTGCCGTTTATCGAGCGAGCAGACATCGAACAAGATTGTAGAACAAAATGTATCTAATGTTATGGTAACAGGTCTCGAGCAGTTCTAAAAATACCAAACTTAAAAAACCAGTTTCTAATAGATCTTGAACATTATATATTAAATTCTGGACCATCAATTATTCGCTGAAAATTTTGTCGGGTGCATGAACTGGAAAACTTAAATGGTTTCAAAACTGAAGAATTATCACAACTCGGTGATTTTTTCAGCGAAAATCCCGTCAAAAACTTCGACAAAGCATTTTTGATAACTGCTATATTTGTTAAGAAAATATTGGAAATGATTATGAAATATTTAGCTTTATAATGGAATTTTTGGCCAATTTTATTTCAAGTCAGGTTTTTTTACTGGCCCAGGTCGGGCGGAAAAAATTTATTATATTACTGTCGTTTTGCTTTGATTCATGCCTGCTATCGTTAATTTGCTGTGATTACTTCTTTCTACACTTGCTTAACCAGATGCTATTGCTAACAATTTTTGTCGTGTACGCATGTTGTTGTGTAGCCGTTTGTGCCCTATTGGTATATGTTTTGCTTTCTAACTGCGTTAGCTTGTGAAAATGTGCAACAATTAAATAAAGCGTACTTTACGGAGTGTCCCAAAAATGAAGCAATATAAATGACTACTAAATGCTGGCCTAAATTTTTCGGGTATCGTAAATAATTTGGGCGTTAAAATTTTAGCCAATAATATTAATTTCTGTTTAAATGTACACGCGTGAACGCAAGTGCGAACATGAAGTCAACTGCGTGTAAACGAATTCTCGCTCCTGCACGCCAAAGCATATGCGTTTCATCGCTGTTTAGTACATGCTGGTACATTTTTATCCCTTAATTCTGGTTCATACTCTCAGAACATTCGACCAAATTCTGAGGTATTGTGTAGAGTGGCTGTTATGGCCAGAGTCATGCTGGAGGGGTAGGGGCCCAATGTTGATGAAAATTGTTTGATTCCCACTTGTAAAAAAGGGGGCTCCCGGTGCGTGTCCATGGTATATTATTGCTTACTCTCCCCCGTGAAAATTCAAACTACTGACGTACAAAACTGCCAACATTTTTTTTGAAAATTGTAGTGCGAAGCTAAAATTTTTGATTTATTTACATAAAATTAGATGAAAATTTGCTATTAATCTCAATCATAGACGTAGCGTTTTTGAAGCTACTTGAAAATGGAGCAGCCCTAGTTTTCGGATTCATGCTCCCATGCAAATTTTTTAGGGAATGTCAGGTATGGATAATTGCAAAATTTTGCTATGCCCCTCGTGTATCCTTTTGTAGTTTAACATGTTTCTTTATTGCTAGCCGGTGTCGGTTTTCTCGTTCTCGAAAGGCCTGTCTCTGTTTGCATGCACATACAAATTTCCTTCAGCTTTTTGTAACACATCATTGGATAACGTGCTTAGTGCCCAAGATGTGATAGCGTCGAATTATTAATAATTATTCCACTGGCCTGTCCACAGCCCTCCGAAAAGTGGGGGGGAACTTCGGGGGCCCCCATGTTCATTCTCGGGGGAAATTTCAAAGTGGGGGGGGATAAATTTTGCTTAAAAATAAAAAATATTTCCATATTTTCATGCATTTTTACTACTGTGAACGTACTTTCAAGCTAAAAAACAATATTTTAGCATTATAAATAGTGGTAATTAATGTTTAAAAAACAATTTGCAAACAAAGAACATAAATTTTCAGACATAAAAATTTTTTTGAATTAGTTGAACATGGGGGTTTCGGCCGAGTGGGGGGACGGACATGGGGGAAAATCTCACGAACATGGGGGGATTTGGAAAGTGGGGGGTCCCCCACCCCCCACTGTGGACAGGCCAGTTCCAGTAGGTCCGTATTGTGTATACAATAAGAAATGTGAGTCCAAATAATTCAATTATTTCTAAGACACAGCTTAGCATCTAGGTATATTACTATAACTGATTTTGAGAAGAGGAGGGTATAGTTAAACTATCAAACTCTTCATCAAAGGAGCTAATTATTCAGTATTACTTTTGCGGTATCGAACGGTAATAACATTTATACATTGCCAAAATTGTGGACGGAAAATGGATCAATTTTGTCTACCATAAATACTCTATTTTAGCTGAAATTTTGTATCGAAATGTAAGTAGCTAGTTAGTTGTAGCAGATGTTGGGGCTAAAGTGGCGTTGAATCATGTTAATATGAACGTAATTGTTCAGCTGGATTCTACACATCGAAAACATTATTTTGGTTAATGTTCTCTGTATCACCAATGAATATTTAAAATGTAAACAATCATTAACTGTGCTCATGAGAAACATGATTTTCTGTTTTATCTACAGTCGCATGCAATAATAACTGAACAAAAACGAGCGAGCGAACGAAACGAAACGCGAGCGAACGTAAACGCAAACGAAAGTTATAACGTTCGTTTTTATGCATTTATTTTTGTCCGTGACTGTAGCTATGGAAATTCCTATGCTGGAATAAGTAAGTTCTCATTTATTTTAAACTTCATTTCGGTTCTTTCGATAAAACGTTTTATTCTACATAGGCGTAGGTTGAAGGACTAACACGTAAGGTGAAATGCTGTAGCATGGGCTGGAGCTACGTTTCACATACACCCATGTAGACTAGTTTTGTCCTTATCAGATACTGTTACGCTCAGAAATATAAGTGAAGCTAATGTCTTCCTAAAAGTTTTGCTTTTGCATGCTTCCGAGCGTGACTGTAGATTAGTTCAAATATGAAATCAATGTTTGTGAGTGTTAGTAGTAGTGGCCAAAAATGTCTGTTGTCCGCTCATGGACTTTCTCGAAAGCTATAATATTATTCGTTCTAAACTAGACGTTTCATTGTTGATTTTAATAATACTTAAGAAATTTCAAACACATCGCATTTGAAGTTATGACAGTCATTTTTGGCGAGTATATAGTGTTGTAGTTGAGCATTATTTTAATATCGTGATTGTATTTTATTTCTTTGGTGAGTACTTACAAAATGCGGTCTCTGATCGCTGTTCAATCCTTTTATCATCATCATCCCACTTAAATATTAACTAACCACAACTCAGCCACAGGGAGTTACATGAGGATTATGCTTGATGTTGAAACACTTGGTCGAAAAACCAACCAGCATTTTTTATTTTAATTGCTTCAACCACCTTAATGTTGCTTATTTTGATTGTATTGACCTGCGGACAGCTATTTTGTTGTCGTAAATCTTCAGGATTATATCTCACAGATGTTCTGTGTTCACCTTCCACTGTCCTTTAATTTTGACACTCTAATATTGTTCTGCTTTGTTGTCATTGTGGCTTTTCAATAGGAGGTAGGCTCTAAGGTAACAATTTCGAATTCTCGCACTTTAAATATTTTTTGTCCGGCCAATCTGTCTGATTTTTGGGGGGATAGTAATTTGTGTCAAACTACGGAAGATTAAATAAAATAATTTTCGGTTTTCCAGTTGTGGTAATAAATAGCTTTGCCGCGATATGATTAACAATATTGAAACTGTGCTGTTGAGTGTAGATTTGATAATTTCTTTTTCTTATAATAGCCAGTGGCGCCCTTACAACATTCGAGCCCACCTCTAGGTGATTGAGCCACCGATTTACGATATTCGAGGCCCCTTAGATAGATAGATAGATAGATAAGAGTTTAGATGGGGTATAAAAGAAACCTGAGTAGGCCAAAAAGGCCCTTTTCAGCACCCCAAGTCCTAGTAAAGTTCTATTCCATAATACACTTCGCAAACCCAACAATTCTAGATAAACTCAATTTATGTCCATCCTCTTGATCCAAAGTCTCAGTGCCGAAGAATGTCTTTCGTAAATCCCTCAAGGCTAAGCAGTTCATTGTCAAATGTTGAGCAGTCTCCGGCTCAGTTCCGCAGAATGTGCACAAGTTGTTATCCAGTAAACCTATTCTGCATAAGTGGGAATTGAAAGTCCCATGTCCTGTCAAAAATTGTATGGCTATTCTCATACGGTCTTTATTCAGTTTCCAAAGGAATTTTGATCTAAATTTATTAGGTTTATCAAAGAAAACTCTAGTCTGTCTACAATCAGTATAATTAGTCCATCTCCTACTATGTTCTATAAATGACCATTCCTCCAGCCACGTTTTAATTACAGTAACGCTAATAGGTACATGAGGTTCCTGTCCTAGAGTCTTAATATTAGACCCGTGCCTAGCTAATTCGTCAGCTATTTCATTACCTAATACTCCGGAATGCCCTTTTACCCAGCCCAGAGTCACCGTATTGTTTCGACCTAGTCTGTTAAGCCACTTTACACACCCAAGGGTGCATGAGGCCCCCTTACAAAATCCCCCTTTAGGAGGGGGAGGGTAGTGGTAGTGCAAAGGGCGACCCAAACATTACCTGTATGTATTAATTATGACCTATCTGTGCCTTTTATGCTTTAACCTACTAGCCTGCGCATTTGTAAATATACATGCTGTCGGTCGTTACCAGTATATTACTCTCAATAAGATCGCGTACCACAGTATCATGTATTGATTTCGTATTTTTAGCAAATGGTGAGGTACCACGTCGCGTACCCAGTTCGTTTACGTTTTGCCCATGGTTCTTGATTCACGGTTGTTCAATTATTTGTAGTATTCTTTGTCCTAGAGGTTAGCTAAAAATAGCAACAGTTATTATAGTTATAAGTTTATAAATTATGAGTCAAATTATAATTAATATATATATATATATTAATTATATTTTATTATATAATATATGGGTCATTTCACGAAACCATGTAATTTGGTCGCGCTATATCGGCACTTTTTGGCCCATACCACCAGTCTTTTGGAAGGAAATTTAATTGCGCTGTGTGGTGTAGTAATATGCTGTCCGGCGGTCATTATAAGGTATGGTGGACTTCACTGCCCTAACAATGCAGGAGCTAGGGGTCCACAAATCGGATGGGCCAAATGAAGTCAAAAACACATGTCCCACTGTAAACGTTCGCGGTATCGCCAGCACACGATACATATGTGTGTTTTTCATTTCACTGTGATAGTTTGATATTTTCTAATTTTTCCGGAAAATCTTGGGGTAAACATAGACACTGAAGCTGACGCCAAAGCTTCAGAAATTTTTTTCGTGACATGTAGCCCCCCCCCGACCTAGGTCAAATCTGACAACTCGCAAGGCTGGTAAATAATGTCAAAGTGCACTAGCGCCAATAATTCTATATAACGATAATCGTAATCGGTACAGGTGTCAGTGAAAAAAAGAAAGTGAGCGTATATCTATGTGTTGCTTAGTTATGAGGCCGAAGGTCACAAAGTGCCAAAAATGAGGTATGCGAAATGTAGCCCCCCGGACCTTACGAAAATGCAGTTTAAAAAATCCAAATGTAGCATACAGTCTTACAATAGGCCGGATAGAAATATAGTAACTCTCCACTAGAATCGGGCCATGTATTAAAAATTTTTAGTGAAAATGTAGCCACGCCGACCAGTAGCCCCCCCCCCGACCAAATCCAAATTCAGAACCTCTAGAAGTTGTTAAGGTTTTACGCGTTATATGTTGTAGAAAGGTGTAGGTCCCCACCCGACTTAAGGTGTAGCCCCCCCGACTTCACAATTGGTCTGTCGTTCTTCGTTCAGTTACGTATTGCTCGTTAAGAAGTTTGTTCGAAGTCACTTTGGGTTCTGGAATCCGCGGCACGAATACAACATTGACGGAAGTATCATACCGAATAATGGGGATCGCGGGGTAAATGATTTGGGGGTGGTCATTAGCGACGATATGAAAACTACTCGGCATTGCGTCAAGATTGTTAACAAAGCTGAACGCACTGTTGGAATGTTGCGTCGGACATTAACCATTTGGTCAACAGAGGCGATACTAATGTTATATATCTCTAATGCGACCGGTGCTAAAATATGGGTGTACCGTATGGTGTCCCCACCATATTGGTGATATTGACCAGGTGGAGCGGGTGCAACGTCATCTGACCAAAATGCTGCCTGGTTTAAGGGATTACAGTTATAACGAACGCTTGGAAATCATTGGGCTTCAACGTCTTCAAACACGGCGTGTTCGAGCGGATTTGGTTATGGTATTCAAAATACTGCATGAGCTGGTTTATTACGATATGGACCGGCTGTTCTCCTATGCGGGGACTTACCCCAAGGGGCCATTTGCTCAAATTTGCTGCACGGCGTGACGAGGGGCGCTATACCTTCAGTTACAGGGTTATCAGTCCGTGGAATAACCTCCCTGCGGAAGTCGCGTCGGCGCAAAATTTGGCGGAGTTTAAGCGACTGCTCCATGTCTCGGTACTGCCCCGACACTGACGTTTCCTGCTGCGCTGTTGTTTCCTATTTGACGAATGCGAAACAACAAACCATGGAAACCCATGGATCATCGCCATTGATCAATCTCTCCGGTGGGTCAGTGGCGACCCAGGTAATTTAGGTCATCACTTCGAATGAAGGACACACGCACGCCCCGACGACCTTCAACGGCAAAGGCTCCAGCATTGTGGAGCAGACAAAGGCGCTGTGCCGTCGTATCTTGGAAACGCCAAGTCGTCACGGAATGTGAACAGTGGTTCCGTCATATCCTATTGAGGCAATGGCGCAACGACCCAGTCTTGGCAACGATCTCTGCAGCCAACAACACAGAGAAAAGAGGCGAGAGATGGTGGATATGAAAGCATCCTGCAACGGCAGGGTCGAATAATATGTAAATATATACATAATATACTAGTATCTCGAAAGCGAGGGTAATACGGAGCAAACTTGGTTTCATTTTTGAGTAATTTTGTTTAATATTCTGTAACGGGCTGTGTTTGAATTATATGCCTCCCAAAACATTCTTGAATCTTAAACTCAGCGAAAATCTTATAACCTCGTCGACCCTAAACACTTCGAAAACAACTGACAAAGCAACAAGTATTTGCGCTGGTTTGAAGATAACCAAACCATCGTATTGAGCCTACCGGAACACCTATATAGACAATTCTTGATGACCTGTGCGTGTAATGGGTGACCAAACAACTCAAGACAGACTACATTCTGGAAATGGGGTTCAATGACCCTAAATCCTTCAAAAACCCACGAAAAGGCATGAAATATGCACCTTGGACTATAGATGATCAAATCATTATATTCAGCCTTCAAAACTAACTATATATATGCCATTATTGACGCCCTGCACGTAATCAGACAATCACGTTCTACATTTTGAAAATCGGGGCATCAACCGTAAAACCTTTGAAAACCCCATGAAATGTATAACACAGTCAAGTTGGACTCTAGACGGCAAAACCATCGTATTCAGCGTGTTTCACATCTAAATTGATTATATGTTTGATTGTATGGTAAAAACGAGCTTTAACACGACGACATTTGAAAAATTCTTATTTCTGGCAAAGCGTCGACGAACAATATTCGGCTCACAGCCGTGCCACAAAAAAGTCATGGTCATCAAAATTGTAGATCCCGATGAGTGATTCCGCATGGTGGTCTCCATTTTTCGATGCGAAACTTGCATCGCGCGATATGGGCTGCGAAATCCTGGCACCCGTATTGCCAGATTTGGCAAAGAATCCTTAAAAACCTGTTTTTTCCAATGTTACCAAGAAAATGGGTTCAGAACTGTTCGCGTTCAACTAAAGGGACATCCCACCGCTTTTGGTATCGAAAAAAAATTTGTCGAAATACGTCCATCGGAAAATGAGTTATGATTGACAGCGACAGCAAAAAATTTTCACGATCACTCCGTTTCAATAATAAGTTATATTGATGTATAATACCTAATGTGACCCCTACCGTCTACCTCCCACCCCACTGCTAAAACGCGGCACCTAACTGATCTGTGTCCGACACGGGGATTTTTGTTCGACACCACAAAAAGCAGCGCTGACAACGGAAATTCTATACAAAAAATTATTAAATCCCATGTTCAGCAAAAGGTAACTGGAACCCCACTGCTAAAACGCGGCACCTAACTGATCTGTGTCCGACACGGGGATTTTTGTTCGACACCACAAAAAGCAGCGCTGACAATGGAAATTCTATACAAAAAATTATTAAATCCCATGTTCAGCAAAAGGTAACTGGAACCAGAACTGAATTTTTTGCCGGAACCGGTACTCAAACCGGAACCTGATTTTACCAACAAGATAAAATAAAAGTATTAATGAGCATCTTGTTTGTTGAGCTGAACGATGGACATTGCAGTGCGATTTAAACATTCAACACGTTAGGTTCATTGCTTTAAAAGTACATTGGGCACGTCATTACCCCTTTGAATTACTGGATGGGGCTATAAATACTACGCTTCGGTAACAAAAGTGTAAAAATTTAACATATTGAGTCTATAAATTTTTGGGATAGCTGGCTACGATCCTAAGTGAAAAGCGGCCATTTCGGTAAATACTGGAGGCGATATCGCAAATTTTTCTTCTTAAAATTATAATTTTCTTATAATAGTGAAAAGCTGGGATTTATAAATTTCCAATGCTTCCACCTACCGTGGTTTTGTTAATATAAGGTTAAGACGATGAATTCCTACATGGTTAGATAAAATCATACTGGCTGTAACTGCAAAATTTTCAACCTGCACTGCGAAGCCAAAAAGCGCACGCTATGAAAATTTCTCAGTCCGTGGGAAATTAGACCCCGCTGTGAAAAAAAATTATGTATCAAAATTGCGAGTGTTGCTTGTCGCAGGATATTAAGCAGAAACCGTTGGGCAGTTGTTTAGCTAACAAATTCTGAACTAAATTCCCCTTCAAAAAATATAAATATACTAGTGTTTGATTGACAACTGTTCTCTCTCTGTGCTTTACAAACTGTTTTAGAGATGGAGAAAACGCTGTTGGAATAATGAATATCTCACCAAAGGTAAAAGATTGAACACAAGGATAGATATTGTTTCGTTTTTATGTTATACAGATAGCACAAAGCATATTGCTGTATTTACGGTATAGTTTGTTAGCTAATTCTGACTAGAAAATGGAACAATAATTTTATAGATGGGCAGGGGATATCCGGATATGTTTTCATATCCGGATATTATCCGAAGCCTTCTGGATATCCGGCCATTGTCGAATCTTAAGTTAGCTACTCACGGCCGTAATTACGTAGCTAGCTCGCTGAAACTGCGTGACGTCATCATTGTTAGCTCTCTACTGATTTCAACCCTGTTTATCTCAGACTTCTAAATAAGTAAAATAACGGTGTATATTACTTCACTGATCTAGTCTTTTAATTTTCTTGAGCTGTGTAGCAATGTCTTCATCGGAGAAGACGCAGGATGTGCGGTCACACTTTAAGGACAATGTTGATGCCGATGGGAATAAACGAATTGCTACTAATTTTTGTGACTGTTGTTGTGACAAGTTTTGCAAGTTTGTTTTTATCCAGCCCTACTTTTCGAGTTCACAGGGGCCTCGCGCGGCTAGCTAAATGTCACAACTGTTTCGACGAAACGCTGTGACGGTTTTTACATCTGGCGCAACCAGCTTAAAATGAACGCTGCATTATGTGGACACATGAACCTCATTGAAATTATAGGATTCCGAGAGCTGTTTGCCTTTTGCGAACCAGAATTGGAAATGGTCAGCCGAAGATCGATAGCAAGGATGGTGGAAAAGCAGTATGCCGAAGCCAAAAGGAAGATTCGGCGTGACATACTCGCGGATTCTGCCGGCGCCCCAGTCTCCATAACAACGGACTTATGGATATCGCAGCAAAATGACGCCTATATATCAGTCACAGTCCATCATATCAACAACGCGTTTGAGCTGAAGCATTATTTGATCTGCACCAGACCGATGGAGGATCGCCACACTAAAAGTGAACAAGTGCCACAAGTAAAATTTATGACAAGGTTTGTATAGTGCTTTTGACGAATATTGCGCACAATTGCGCGGAGAGCGATACCTTTGGCAGCCGTGTGTGGTATGTTCGAAACTGGTTGAGGTCGTAAAACGGACGTTATACTGAGTCTGGAAACAGGCCAGCTATCGGTTACGCAGACAAGGCGTAACGTGAGCTAATACTTCTCCCGGCAGACGGCGATAAAGGCTATTATGTCCTCATCGGCCAGCTTTAAATACAATAATCTCGAATTCCTCACATCCTAAGCAACATGCGATCAAATTTGCGAAATTCCTTACCCCCGGACATTTTTTATCATATCCGGATTACCCGGATATCCGGATAATATCCGGACAGTTTTGCCGGATATCCGGATATTAAGATCCATATCCGTGCCCATCACTATTATTAACAAATTTCGCTGCGCCATACAAATATCCAGGGCTAGTGAAGCCGGAACTTTGATTTTGGCAACAATTAGCCGGAATCGGATCCCGTAATCGGAACCCGAATTGGAATTCCAATTACTCCTGGTCGTTTAAGTATCCCCTTATTGGTGGCCGCAACTGAACGACAATTTGTGATCTCTATCTGCGGGATGTCACTTGATCCTACACTGCAGTTTTATCAATTTCAAAATTTTCCTACTTTTTTGTTGTTTGAGGAAGAAAAGGAAAGGACCCACGTTTATGGTACGTACTGAACCCGACGGTAACGTTTGCTTTATTATATTGCTGGTGTCTTTCGGACTTTAAAGAAGATTCATATGAACCTCAATTTAGAACCCCGAAATAGTCGCTAAGCAGAGAATTGTCATACGCATTTCCCCTCACCACACTAATCACTAATAAAATAATAAACAACAAAAACTTACTCTTACGTGAACGGTCTATAAACAGATCATCGAATGGGTCGTGCAAATCGATGTTAAAAATTTCCGACAACGGGTCAACGAAAGGAGCATGATTACGATCCTCCATGTGACTACAATAGCGATTACGAAGATTAGCATGAGTGGTAAACCGAGAGTAATCACATGGCTCATTACTATCTGAAGAGTAATATTTTGTGTAATCTTTGCTGTGATCATGTCCTGATGGTGGTGATTTTGCGTTATGTGAACGACAATGAGACGCTCCGTTTGTTGCTGTCTCGCCACTGCTACTACCAAAACCGCCACCAATGTTCTTACTTCCTCGATGACGATGACCATGATGGTGTTGATGACTAAACAACCGATGAATACCAAGTAATTCCGCAAATGGGTCTCGCGACCCGAAAAATTCCTCAAACACCTCAAACGGTGACCGGAAAGTGAACTGAAATTCATGATTAGTTGCATTATCATGATTATGACTCCCAGTATATCGGCGACCATGTAATCCTCCGTGATCACGATGACTGTCACTGTCACTAAAATGGCGATGGATGTCGAATAGAATGTCGTTAACATCAAGATCATCCGGGCCAAATAGATCATCATTGTCGCTATCAAAATGGTTCGAGTTACAATGCGATCGCTGATATCCATTGTTTGTGTGCTGTGTACGGCCGTTAAACCGAGAAGGATCACTGCCAAAACTGTATGATCTGGCGCCGCCGCTGTTATGACCATATTTGTTGTAGATTTTGCGTTTTTCGGCTGTAAAATAAGGCAACATTTATAAACGGCATACAAAATTTATTTCTCCGGGTTTTGTGTCGATGAAGCACTGGAAAGCTTACGACACATGACTAGAAACCCTTTTAGCTTATTTCTTATATATATATACACTGGAATTTCATGAAAAATAAAGAGTATCTACATATCTTAGCATGCATCAAAACAAACATTTTATTTTTAACACAGTTTAGCTGTAAAAGCATTACGGAATCAGCACAATGTGTAAAAATATACGGTATATATACAGACTCAAAATATCGAAATAAAATAAGACGAACATAAACTCAAAACGCGTCTACAAATTGCTGAAAAAAGCCGACACAAACATACCAATATTTTATTTATATTAATTATGTAGCACGTTATGGGAAAATTTTCGAAACATCAAATTTTAAAAATCATTGTTATCAAAGTATTATTGAGCGGAGCTTGGCGAAGCGTTTTTATTTTCTGTCTGGGAGTAAAAAGGTCGATGTCCGTCCGTTCGTTCGTTCGTTCGGTCCGAAGGATCTCAAGAACCACTGAAAGGATTTTAAAAAACTTTTTCTTGTTTGAAAGCCTATCATGTCAGAGTGTGCACCTGATATTTGGGATTAAAAAATTTTGAGTGGTTAATTAGTAATTAGCTAATTAGTTAATTTTATGCAGCTAAAATAGAGAATTTTGCAATAGTTGTGTTATTTATTGAAATAGAATCGTTTCGAGCAAACCATTATAGGGTTATTGGGTCGATGAATTCAAATATAATATTTTACCAATGATAAAGCCCTATGCAATGTAGTTACAAGAACATAAAATTGAGTACATTCGTAATGCCACAGCCCAAGCTCGGCTCACAAATGTAGTTCCACTACCGACTAGTTTAACTTATTGAGTTAAAACAGGTTATCTCATCGTGGATGTCTTTGTTACTTAATAGCTATGTATCAGGGAGTAACCGGAATTCCGGTTCCGGTTCCGGTTCCGGCGAAAATCGTGTTCCGGTTGCGGTTCCGGCAAAGGGCAAAAACCATCCCGGAACCGGAATTCCGGTTTAAAAATTTTGTTTGAAATTTTCCACGTTTTTTGCATCATCTTTGATCCAAACATATGTAATATATATTGTACAATGATCAAGCTCCAATACAACCAAGCAAAAGCAAAGATTAACCAAGCAATTTGACGTTTGAAACGTAAGTAGTGCACATTATTTCAGTTGGAATTTTTTATAATAACCTGCAAGAGTTTGTTAGCAAATCAAAGCCACGTCGATGCTTGTAGCAGCTATTTTACACATCCAGAAGTGTGTGGGTACGTTTCAATTAAACCGGTCCAACTCGGTAACAGAGTATGGCTTACGCAGAAGTACTTAGGGTATGCTTGGCTAACATAAATTGCTTCAAGAACCAGCCAATGCGCTTGTAAACTTGGTAAATCAGTCTAAATTGAATTAAACTAACGTTATCTCCAACGCAGCTAGAAACTGCTTTCTTGGCAAAGAACTGTATTTATTGAAACTGTGCGAGCAGCAACACAATGTGTCTCATTTATAGCATTCTGATTAGAAAGTTATCATCATTATCATGTAACTTACGGGCACTGTTTGTCCAAAACTTAACGGCACTAGCCTAAACAGTGTCCCTCGCCACTGATCAGAAAATTACCTTCTATCTACTATTTTTCTCTTAGAATCATATAAACCAATAATTTCAAGTTTCTTACAGAAGAACATGTAACAAACGTATGTGTAGTAAAGGAAGGCGACTGGAGACAGAGCGAAAGTGTGTATTCTACGCTCCAAGCTTTGTAAACATATTCGATTTGACACAGTATACGCAATGGTGTATAGTGGAAGGCATTTTTTGCTCTGGGTGTCCAAAAATCGACATATTTGATCGATAAATAAATATTATTAGCTTCCTCAGTCTCTTTAAAGTTTCAGAAAGGCAATAATACCACCGTAATACATTAAGTTTAATGTAAAAGTTATTTTTAATGTATTTTAAATCCACTATACCTTGATTTTTTCCTTCATCTGTTTTACTATATATAAATTTCGAAGACCAGGTTCCGGTTCCGGTTCCGGATCCGGTTTAAATGGACGGTTCCGGTTGCTGGTTCCGGTTCCGGTAAATTTCGGTTCCGGTTATTCCCTGCTATGTATATACAACTTTTACTGGAAACAAACATAATACTTAGCCATTTATGTACCGTTTGAAAATGTACCTCTACAAAAAATACTAAACGATGAACACCCAAACATAATTTTGTTTATAATAAATTAGACTGTCATATAGTACCGAAAAGAGATCACTATGATTATTACCGTCGGACAAGCGAACATGCGTTTAAGATGCTTCGAATTAGAGATATCCACTTCTCTTCCAATCCAAAAGATCATAAAGTTACAATTACATCTGTAAACTAACATGAATCAAATATTTCCGTTTATTATTAAATGTGTTAGAAATATTTAGGTACCATCAGACAGAACTTCATATGCTTCTGCTATTTCTTTGAACTTCATTTCAGCTTCCGTTTGATTATTCACATTTTTATCGGGATGCCATCGCAAAGCCAGCTTTCGATAGCTAAAACATAAATATTTCCACATAACATAACCGCAGTGAAGTACAACGAAGTAGCAATGATATGACGTGCGTTTACATAATAATGCAAACGAATGCAATAACTTCGATGACGCATTTTCAAACGAATTGGTTTTACACAGCCTTCGAGGACTCTGTTTAAATCTAGTCCACAGTATTGGTTAGAAAAGACCGCCGAGTTCTCAACAACGAACAGAGTTAGAACAACCAATTTAACAACAATGAGTTATATTTCTTGAATAAACTAACAAAAAGCGCTATAACACAATTTGAAATTTTTAATGAATAACAAGTGAAGAACACTCATTTCTGGTGAGGGAGCTGTGAATAAATGCGACATACTGAAATTCCAGTCAAAATAATTTTACTCGAAAACTGAATTTAAACAGTTCCACACAATAACAGGAGTGCATTAGCATAGTTACACTGGCTTTAAAAATAGGTTTTTTTAATCAGAACAAACGTTACTCACTCAAGAACTAAAATAAGCGTGGTATAAAAAATTTCCGAAATTTTGAAACTAAACTGAATTACCTAAAAGTTCAGGCTTTATTGTTGATATAGACATCTAGCCACATACATAGACGTGAAAAATTTCTGTATACAGAAACAGCAAATATTTACTATTAACCCGCTAGACGTTCTGTCTATTAAGGGAACTACTGCAGGATGCGATCACAGAGATGGTTAAATTCAAAGACATTTTGAATTGGTACGACCGATTCCATCAGGTTCGAGTTTGCTCGATTTAAGACTAACCATTTCAAAAAAGTTTGCTCAAGCAAGTGATTTTAGATAGACCAAAACCGAACGAGCTTTGCCCAAATATTAAATTGGCACCAAAAATGTCGCTTTGTGGCTATTAGTGGGCTGCCAGGATATCGATTGTCCTTTAAAATATATCCAAAAGCGGCATAATAATAAAATATTACCAGTATAATGTTCCTTCATTTTAAGAGTGAAATTTTAAGTACAAACTATGTTTCATAACAATATATGGCGCCAAATTCAAATGACATTTTGAAACATTTTTCGCGCCAAATTAATTTTGGGCGAACTCATTCGAGATTCGCCGATTTCAAATGAATTTTTCTCCAGCAAATTTTTAATATGACCCGGTTTATAAACCGCAAATACCATAAATCAGAGTGACTCATAATTTTAGCCATTTCAGAGGGCACATCCAACAGTAGTTCCGTCCTAGCACAAATACATCAGCTCTAGCTTCAGCGCCAGATCAAAAGTCATGGCGGTAACCAAAGATGTGGGAACACTGCATTCACTAAGCGCAGTGAGCCCGACCATGGGGATCGGCAGTAGTCTCGACGCGGCTCACGGTTCAGACAATTTTGAATCATAATAATTTTTGCATACTTCTGATATTTTGTTCGAATTGCGAGGTGTTTCGCCAACACTCACAAAATCAAGACTATATTTACTATATCTCCAACTTTAATATCTGAATGAATATTTAATTATAGCGCTGACTTTTAGAGGTTAAAAAACCTGAGCAAGCCACCTTCACCGCACGTGTCCGGTTATTAGTCAATACCAGGAGCGGAGGGCGGCCAAGTATCATCGGTGATAGACCAGATTCGTGAAGTGAGGCGATCAAAATCATGAAGGTGTATAAACCAACGGACCGCTTTCTACGAGTAGGACAGACCCAGAATAGTGTTCCGAGCCAGGGAGAAGCCAGTTTCTAGTAAAACAAATTATGCACCTTGGATATTGCTGCGAATGTGTGTCTCGGTTATACCCCCTGGCACAATTTTTACCTGCCACAGGTGAAAACACGCCTAGTTGATATAAAATCCTGGAAAAAAAATTTTTCACAAAAATTCTCACCGGTCCGGCCAACGTCCATGTACGTATATCACTTCTTTGTATATTTGACAGCTTGTCGATTGGGGCCAGAAATAATGCCACTTCAGTTGTAGCGGCAGTTTCGATTTGAACACAACTGAAAGAACACGGAGAACAGCCAGACCACGGTGTCAACAACGTGCTAGGAAACCGGAGTCGTGGGTCTTGATTTAAAAATATCTGTTGACGGTGCCGAAACAACAAGTTCGGGTAGATCGTTCCACACGCCGACTACACGCACCGCAAATTGAAATTTTCGATAGTTGTGTCTAGCGACTCGGTTAACACGTAAATGGAGATAATGACGACGAAGGCCACTTGAAGGAGCTAGTTCGGCAAGGTTGTTCCATTCAAAGCCCACAAGTCCATGTATCATCTTATGTAGTAGAATAAGATCAGCACGAACACGACGGAGACGTAGAGAGGCGATGCCTAACCACTGTAGTCTATTTTCATAGTCAAAATCACTGATTTCAGGAACTAGCTTTGTCGCCCTGCGTTGCACCGATTCGAGCAATACAATGTCTCTTTCCAGATATGGACTCCATGCACAAATGGAGTACTCTAAAATAGGGCGCACTAATGCAAAATAAAGGGACAAAAATGTACGCTTGCTCCAATATCGGATTGTTCGGCGCATCGGACCAATAACGCTATTTGCCGATTTGACCGCCGCGAAACATTGAACGGAAGGTTTTAGGTCAGTTGAAATGACAACACCCAGATCTCTGCACGAGGTTGCATTAGGGACTGGGACATCGGACATGTAATATTGCACATTTGGGTTTGCCGATCCAAAATGCAAACAAGAAAATTTAAGGACATTGAAGCTGAACAACCATGTAGAGGAATAGGCATCCCCCAACGAGCACAAGTCACTTTGTAAATCATTTGTGTCGATTTGGGGAAATAATCGATGGATTCGACGCACTAATTTGGTATCATCAGCAAATTTGAAAACTATTGACGATACATATTCATCCAGGTCGTTTATATAGTATAGAAATAATATTGGACCCAAAACTGTGCCCTGGGGCAATCCGGATAATACTGGACACGATTTTGATCGAGTGACATTTACTACAACTTGCTGAGACCTGCCAGTTAAGAAACCCCTAATCCAATTAAGCAACTTTCCCCGTATCCCATAACCATGAAGCTTAATCAAAAGACGTTCATGTGGCACGCGGTCAAACGCTTTGGCCATATCTAGATAAATGACGTCGACTGCATCACCGTCATCCACAATGCGGCTAATGGTGTCTAAATACTGGATCAACTGTAATTCACAGGAGCGCTTTTTCATAAAGCCAAACTGAGAGCTATGCCAAATATTATTCAATTCAGCGTGACGTATCGGCACTGACGCCACCAGACGTTCCATTACCTTGCATAGACATGACGTTAAGCTAATAGGCCTGTAGTTCGACTTTTCTGAATGGGAACCAGATTTAAAAGCGGACAGACGTAAGCTGTCTTCCATGAGGTAGGGACTAAACCAGAATCAATTGACTGCTGAAAAAGATTTGACAAAGGCTCGGCCAGTACAGCAGCATAGTTCCGTGAAAACAATTCGAAATATCATCCGGACCTCTTGAAGCGGAAAGCTTCAACTTTGAAAGAACTTCATAAACCGTTTCAACAGAAAAGACAATGGTTTCTACCGAGGTAGCAAACTTTGAACGGAAAGCTGGCAATTGTGATAGGTCCTCACGTACAAAAACTGAGCAGAAAAAATCATTCAATACATTAGCAGTTTCAGCGTCAGACGACGTCAATGAGCCATCCGATTTTAACACTGGACCAATTTTAGGTTTTGACTTTTTCTTACTATTTACATACTGCCAAAAACTCTTAGAATCAAATTTTATATTTTTTGCTAATCTTTTTTCGTAATTGTAAATAGACCTATTTGCTTCGTTTGTCCTAAATCCCATATGAAGTTAAAAATTTGATTAATTTCAGAAAAAAATGGTTTTGAAGATACTGAAACCATTTGTTAATAATTTTACCGTTTTCTGCTGAAAAATCCCCATTCTAAAAATTGATTTCAAATCCGGGGGCTCGTTCCCCCAGTTCAAGCCAGCCCCCCACAAACCAGTTCATACCACTTCGCACTGACAGAATTTTAAATGAAATGACAGCCAGAAACATGGAGCAGAAATTGCGTATAAACTGGAAGGCGGATCAACCCACGATGGCGCAGCCAGTTGTATCATCACGTTTACAACCACAGATACGTTCGAGCGAAACAACTCATCATTTTGTCAGCCTCGAAAACGTTTATATTAGCAGATTTCGCAAATTACAGAATTGTATTGAAATCCCAAACTCATGCATAGATTAAATCGGGGTCCCAGGACTTACAGCATCATGCAAAAAATAACATATTGGTCATAGATATATTAAAATGAATCACCTCATGGGTTTCAACACTCTCGAAAATCTTTATAACCACAAATGCAACAAATTGCGTTTGGTTTAAAAGCACGAAATCATGTATATAAGGCTTAAAGAGAGGGTGTCATGAAATACAGTATCATTCCTAAAAGTCTACATCAGTCACAGATACACTCAAATAAATTATTTCATCGTTTTCAAGATCCTCGAAAATTTTTAGAACCATCTTCTTCGTATACAACAACTGATAACATTGGGCTGAAAATCAAAATTGTATTGAAACCCACAAAATCATGCATAGATCAAATGGGGGTCCCAGGAAAATATTTTTTGATACGAGGACTGCCTTTTGAGATATAACTAAAAAGACATTTTCCCTCGGTCAAAAAGATTGAAGGGGTACCACCATTAAAGAGGGCCTACAAACGCTGTGGGTTACATATGTGAAGCCTACATGAAGTGACGCCCTAGATTATTAGGTATTATATGCAAAATACCTAATGGGAATATATCTTCTTTCATTCGTGAGATATATATATATTTACAAAACTAGCGAGACGTGACACAATAAAATTTATTAGTACGCATACTAATAAATACTCGATCGCTGCGCAATCACATTTTCGCTCCAATGACAATCAATTGTAAGGTTCTGTAAATAAACGGGCATTTACAATTATACAGTACGACAAATTACTCCAAACACGTCGCTGAATTACAAGACGTAGCAACCGCCCACGACCAAAGAAAGCAGGAAGATATGCCACTTAAGTTTGAGAACATCAGACATAAAAGGCTGGCTTCTACAAACTACTTAAATTATAGTTTGAAGCAGATTTTTAAAACGGCGTTGAATCCAGCAAAAGTGTCTGATCACCGTTTGCTGGTTCTGATTAGAAATTTTTGGGTCTGACTCAAGGCTGCAAAAACAGGAGTATGTATAACTTTAACAACAAAACTTAACCTGGCGTTGTTTTATTAATATAAAGATGAGACGAACAAATTCTACCGGGAAGGCAGTTCTGCTTGCTTACAGTTTACACTTTACAAGGAAATGGGAAATTTGATTTTCGCACGGAACTATATTTGGAGTTGGAACTTGATTATGTGTATAGTGTATAGGAAACTTACGCCTTTTTTATATCGTCGTCAGTCGCGGTTCTCATAACACCAAGTACTTCATAATAGCAAGCCTTCGGCATTGTGGCAAGTTATCACAAATTAAACGATGAAGCCTACAGTATCAGTAAACCTACATGTATTTATTTTATTATAGAATTTACACACGTGTAATAAAATTCCTAAAAAATTCAAAAACAATATGAAAGATTTCGATTACAAGAGTAACTGCAACGCTATAATGCGAAGTTGATGATTCAATTTCAGACAGCGTAACTTGGCTGGGATTGTAGACGATAGCTGAGGCAAACCTGTGTGATTCTGTAAATCATATCTAGAAACAAAAATAGCGATGTTATACGTACAAAAATTTTTTGGATTGTTTCGATCGCAATAGGGATTTCGCGCGACACATTTTTAAATTAAACCTGGTTAAAAGAAAAATACGCAAGGGAAAGCCACATGATCAAGATCGGGTAACCAATAACAAACATGGCAGCATATCTCCAAAGAGCATAAACGTGGGAAAAACAATAACACTTTAACTACACCTTTTCCATCTTTTACGAATCTGTACCGGACTGAATTTATTAACTGAGTACTATCTATATAATGACTACTACGTAATATCATACAACAAAAACAAAATATAGGAAACAGCGTTTATATATAATTCAAACATTAGTCGACCTCTGATGTTTTCAAAGTATGATTTTCACCAAGGCTAAATGTACCCAACGCATATTGCGTCGTGTTGTGTTAACTGAGTTCGTCGTGTGATGAAAGTTTGAACGTACGTTGTTTCACACTAGCTTTGCGAGGTTCCTTCTGAGCAAGAAGCTCCAAGAAAACTCAGAGACTTGCGCACGACGTTCTCACCAATGCGTTTAAACTCGCAAGCTATGCACAAAATTCTCACCAGTTTCTGGCTGAGGGTATTTTTCAGCTTGTTCATATGGTTAGTCAGCGTCTCTTGCACAAAGAACTTTTCCCAGAATTCCTTGATCAATTCAACGTAATTGTTATATGCATCGATTACGATGAATGCCACTTCTAGATTTTCTTCAGCTTTTCCTTGCGTTTCCGGTTTCAGGGCTCGTAAGTTTTCATCTTCGAGATCGATGCCATATTGTGCTGCTGCCTTTTCAAGATCATTATGCGATTTATCGAAACTGCTTCCACCTTTGTACGGCCGAAATCCGTCAACTTCGTTCTCCACTTCCCCACGTTCCCCACCGGCGCTTAATTCGTTACCTCTTGATCGACGCTAAAAGCAACTGCCGGTTATCATCATTAGTTGATTGTCTCCTTGTCGGTTGTTCACCATCGAGGTATTATTTGTCACCGTTACGGGTTGTTGCTGGTTTGCCTGGCGTACAATTCAACGTATTAGCTATTTCACTAATGCTGTAGAATTACGCCCTCAATAACGGTACGCTGATCCACTATGTACTTACCTGCAAAACCCTGCACCCTTGCGACCCCAACTATCGTAACCTCCAAGGCGAACATAGTTTTTTGAAGTTTCCTCGGTTAAACCAGAGATGTTACGAAGCATAGCAAGCCGCAGGATTGCTTCACGCAATGTGCTCGGATCCGCTCGTGGCTTAAATGGCATGACAGTAAAGTCCCCCGGAGAAGCTAGCTCCGTCACCTGCTCATAGACCAATGATGCCATACCGCTATTCCCTATCATGATCTCGCTTGGAAGATTGTTTGACTATCGCGGCAATATATCGTTTTCGTTATTCCACAGCATTTGGATATATAATTTCGTAAGACTTTCGCCCCCACCACGGTCGCGACAATCCCTGGACGCTTCATAGGGTGTTCCGCACAAACCATTTACTAGTTAAATAACTGGTTCCCCTATTCTTGTTTAACCCGAGCTTCGGGAGTTCTCGCATTCCCATCCATCATTATAGACACACTAATTCATTGGTCATCGAAAAATGCTGAGGTTGTGACCTTTCGACGACAGGCGTAAACGCCGTTCGCCCAAAGGCGATGATTTCAAACACAAATACGTATCGATACATATATCATCAAACAACACGAAAAAAGTGAATTTTCTTCAATCGCTTATTGATAAGGAAACAATTGCACAACAGGTCAATTTGGTATATACATTTACGCACTATAAAAATGCGCATAGCTACAATAATCGGTATATAGGCAAGGGGTGCAGCGGATATGAATTTGGACCGAATACTAATTATCCGGTTTTCATTATCCAGCCGGTTACCGAGTAATAGACAATAATGTGTTCTTGTTGTGACGATAGTATTTTTCAATCCCAGTGATGAATTTAATCGCAAGAGATTAATTAGTTACTGATGTAAAGAAAAACGGACAATTTTGTAATATGGTGGTATGTTTAAATTAATGAGCCACTAGGTACTTGCGCAAAGCGCAAAACATGGAAAAAATTTTACCGCGGCCAAAAACTTCGGGGGCCTTCGCTTTGAAAACAGCACTGGCATGTTTTACAGTGCCTAAAGCCAAGTGCAAGTCGGCTGCAAAAGTACGAGAGGAGGAGAGATCGATACCAGGGAAAACATACATGGAAAGGTGCTCGTGGTATCCAAAATTCCGCTGACTGGCTTCTCCCCACATTATCTAACATCCAAGCCCATACCCACATTTTATACACACATGAAGAAGCCATATTGGAACTATATTTGTCATAGCACTGTAAGCAATTTTGGTCTCAATCTGCCAAAATGTCCAAGAACGGTAAATTATTTTAACGCTATCTGAGTGAACATAGAATTTCGTTTAATAACCTTGCACTGTATAATAGAATAAAATCAATTACATGACACAGAAGTATCTATCCAGCATCCGGCCGGATATCAGATACGCGTTGTCCGGCCAGATACCAGATGCCGAATATCCGATACGCCGCTAATACATGCGACACTAAAATGAACCAAGCGGGATATGAGCCTTCGTAAACGAATGTGAACAACCGCGAGTTAAATTTGTAACAAAACTCACGAACACTCGGTTGACGATTGCGCCTGCCCTACTGATTCTACAAAAAAGCGAGTATGCTAACGATACTACCAGATAGGCGACAATTCTAACTGCTCGATAAACGCGAATCGGCTGGTTCAGGCTAGCGGAAACAGGGAAACTGGTAGTCTCTAGGTGTCTACAATTTGTTAACCGACGAATTTACGATTATGTCCGGTGTGCGGCAATGCTAAAACTTGCCTCCGACTTTCCTCAATCTCGTCATACGTTGGACGTTGAACGCAGCCGCAGACAACGGAGGCGGATGAGTGTTGCTACATGCATCACACACGACTCTTTACGACTTAGATTTTGCAGATGACATTGCATAACTCAAGGAAAATGACGCTGATATACAATTCATGCTCAACCGTTTGATCGATGTTGTTACTTCGATCGGTCTCGTTATAAACGAAGGTCGTAGCGTGTTGTACTTACACACTTACGCGCATTTACATTGCCTGTATTCGTTCAACGCTGTTGTATGGACGTGAAACCTGGCAGTTGCTCGTTGGTGACCTAAAAATATGTGTTTGAAATGAAACGTTGGCGAATGTATCAGGCTATACTTTACAACAATCGGATCCGTACTGCTGATGTGCGTGGGCGTTGGCTTAAACCTGCTTCTGTGCACATAATTCTAATTGAACGCATTGATGGTTTCGTCTCTTCGGATGGAAAGCCATCGAGTACCACATGTCGTTTTTGTCTGCGGTGCAAATGTTGGCTAGGATAGGCCGCGAGGTGTTTTCATGACCTGAGACAGATCAGTTAAATCGGTTCTGGACCGCATGTTCATTATCCTCAACTTTGAGAACGCAAATTGTTCAATTACAATTGTGAAATCTCCGAAATTGCATATAATTGGGAACGTTGGAGGGCCTTGATTCGTGATGTAATTCGTGGTTTGGCGCTGGAATGAAATCGCTTGGACGCGGTTAAAATAAAAGTAAAAGTTCAATCCTACCAACGATAATTTGTGAAGCGGGGGGAGGAGAAGGTTTTTGGAGGGCATCCCTAGCATTGTTGTTTCCGTCTTGTGCCTGATCTGAACGATCACTTGCTTCAAATTGTATGAAAGCCAATAATTTTGATTTCGGGCGAATTTAGAATTCTATATGCACGCGCATTGAACGTTATTCGATTTCAGAAAGTTATGAAATTTTGCATTTTCGCCACTTCCGCACAGTGTACTAGCTCGGTTCCTGTATGCAGATCATATCGAATTCCAAGATTAATAACAGCTTCAGCAAAAGTGTCGCTTTCCTGTTGATTTTCCATTTTGACTAGCGTTATGTGCTGTACTCATTGGGTCCTGCCGCCCAGCTCATGGGTTGTCCATGCAACAATACTGGTATTTGCGAAAAATCCGCTGCTTTTTACTTGAATATTTTGTGATGGCGCTAATATCTGTTTGGCCGATGTATTACTCGAAATTTGCGGTTGCCTCAAGCCACTGCATTTCCTTTTGCATTTCAGACATTTGATCGAAATAGTCCGCAATCCTGGCATCCGATTTTTGTAAAGTTCGCTTTTTTGCAGTTTTATTCTAACTAAATCAGTTTCATTTTGTTCGTTTTCTATCGAAGGCCCTAACTGCAGTTTGAGGGTTTGTCTTTTCGTCTAAGAATGAAGGCGTGGGTTCCTCCACGCGGTTTCCGTTATTGAAAGTGGCTTTCGAATTGATATTTTCCATGGGATTATATAACTACGGCAATGTGACATTGTCTATTAAATTGTAAGAACCTATTAAGTCTATTAAGAACCCAGGACAACCTTCTTGATTCATTCCGCTAACTGTCGTCGGCGGATCTTGCTGCTGTTGAACGTTAATTGAATCCTCGACGAAGAGCTGGATAGTCAGAGGATTTCGTACGGCGTTCACAACATCCTGGCTTTGACGAAATATATACAGCTCACCTAAATAGTCGTAACAATCCGATATTAGTATTTGTCAAAGTTCAACAATGTTCAGTGGTTGTAAATCATACGCGTCTAAAACCGATGCGATGTACGGTTTGAACGGTAGGCGAAAGTCGTGAAAAATCGAGCCCCAAGTGATGCTGTTGTTGCCCGATTATTAAAATTTTATGGCCAATTCGTGTTATAGGCAAAGTGCGGCTGTCCGTAGTCAAAAATTTGGCCCGATTAGTACCACGAGCGCAGAAACCCTCGGTAATATTCCGATTTTGATTTGAAATTATTTTTGTCGAATTTAGCAGCCATCGTATTTACCATGTGGGTGAGCTGTGCCGCGTGCTAACTCTTTGTACAATGGGTACCGTGGCTATCGGAACAATCGTTCGCCGCCGTAAGACGTAAGTGTGGAGAAGCAGAGCTCACCGTTGCTGTATCGGTGTATTTTTTGAAAGCCAGGTGGTCCTGCCTATGCGCCGTTGTGATGACTTATCTGTTATAGATCATGCATGTTGATTATATGTGTGCTTTGTATAATTATTATTGTGTATATGTATCTTATACATTATCGAAAATTCCCTATTTTCGCCAACTGAAGCAGCTAATTTACATATAAGCTTCAGTTGGATATTTTCAACTGTATTAAGCGTCAATTGAGATCTGCAGTTACATGATCTTCCGTTTTTGTTTAACGCTGCTAAAATATCAATTTATCATTGGATTTAAGAATGTTAGGGATAATTTCATGAATGATTTACTGGTTGAGTTTTTATCTCATATTAGTTCACTCACACGATCTCATGTATTATTTCAAGCAGGAAGCAATTGTTAGTAACAGTTATCTGCGGTGGATCGTATTATTGCTTACGCTTTCAGCGTAATTGTTAAAGAAAGGCCACCACTATCAAAATTCGGCGAGGTATGTTCCATTTGAATAGCGCGGAACTGTAATCTACAGGACTTGGCCGACTTATATATAATTTTGTTAATTTCTATAATACAACTAAACTTTATAGGTGGCTGACAACAGGCAATCGACAAATAGGATACAAACGGGCGCACAGGTAGGACTCTGCGCAACAATACAATGTGCCAATAATGCACGCTGCACTCTGCTTGTCGGCAACAAATCCTCATCTTCGGTGATGAACTAAAGTTTTTGATGGCCATTATATCCATTGCACCAAGGGTCAGCACGCGGCATAACACCCCCGCACTATCTCGGAGATGTTATATTTTTATGGGGGTTGGACGGAAGTTTTTTCTTATGTCGGCTATCGGTACCGAAACGGGGACGGGATTCGTCACCGAAAGACTGTGTGGTCCGAGGTGTAGCCAGTAGAATGCCGGTGGGACGTCTGACGTGGCGCGCGTCCTTCTTTGCGTGATCAGTATTTTATGCCCTACCTTTCGAGTTGCGGTGTGTACCTTGCTCGGCTCGATCACTCGGGTTCAATTACTTGAACACCAAACACGTAGCAATAAATGTTTATTATAACAAGGCCGGTAAAATGTTAAGCCACAACGTTGAGTTATTGAGGCCCGTGAGCTTGACTGTAGCGGTACTGACCGTGCACTAAGGCGTATAGGCTTCTCGTATAGTTTCCTCTCCAGCACACTAAGGCCTATATTCCTTCGTATAGTACTCTTGCCCGTGCAACAAAGGCCTGACGATATTGCTATACGACACTATTTCGTAAGGCTATCTTCTTCAATCATGCTTGTAATTACACCGGTTATTCACACCTAGTTTTACATATTGTCACTACTCGACCACTTTCGCTTTTAGTGCACTTGTTCCTAGCTCTACTAGCGTTAGGGTTAAGTTATCAGCTAATTCTAATAAGCCTCTTGTGAGGTTTGTACAACCAGTCCCGATTGGCGACCGACGCATGCTTATATAATTACCTGAACTTAGGTCCTTAGGTCCTCAGTACCTGTGCGTTAAACAGGTACTAGACTTTGGTCTAGGCGGATAAGACGATGGGTGATGTAACGGGCAATTGTCACGGCCAGCCTGCACACAATGCTTCGGCATAATAACCCGGATTGTCACCTAGTGCCAATTGCATCTTTATCTTTATCCTAGGTCCTTAGAATTACGCTAATACGTACCAGCATTTGACAAACTGCTCCCGATTGGCGAGCAGACCTGGCTTTCAAAACTGAACAGTAGCGGTCGACTACTAAATAGTTGAAGTTTCCTACTCTGTGCAGATCCCGATTGGCGATCGTAAACAGGGGATATCCCAGATTACCGACTGGCAAGCCCAAAATTAGTAATTGGGATCCACTGGTCGCTCAAGGGGGGTAATCGAATCCGCTCCCCTTACTCAACCGGTCTCCTCAAGAGTAACACTACTTGTAAAATCACTCCCGATTGGCGAGTAGACCCAACAAGCAGCGCTACTAACCTCGAACCCCGTTAATCTTCTCGCCCTGGTATTACTCACTCGACACTATGGGCCAAAGTTTTAAGATATTACTTTTTATTTTATGCCATTACTTTTTATTGGGAAAAATAATATTACAAAATATCTAATATATACTTGGAATAAATGTATAATATACTTATTTGTGTAGTTCACCGCCACTAAGTCTATATCTCCAAGCATTCCTAACTCCAGACCATGAAAAGTCAAACACCGAGCAGAAGCTATGCGATTCTTTGCACCAATATCGTCAACTCCCAGCTAAACTTGTCCGCGCGTAATCCATTTTATGCGCTATCTCTACTCATCCAAAAAGCAAATAATACTAGCCGGGTAACCAAATACTCAGTATCGTTTAAATTATTCACCGTTCACCATATTCTCACAAACAATTAATAGCAAAGACCGAAATAAACATATAAACCCGGGTAGTAATTAACCAGCAGGGAGTAACCGGAATTCTGGTTCCGGCGAAAATCCTGTTCCGGTTGCAGTTCCGGCAAAGGGCAAAAACTATACCGGAACCGGAATTCCGGTTTAAAAAGTTTGTTTGAAATTTTCCATGTTTTTGCTTCATCTGTGATCCAAACATATGTAATATATTTCTTACCGGTATTTCTTACCGGTCCCCCAATCGGACACAGTAAGACTTTTAGATGGCTCGTTTTCAGAATCTCGTCGAATGTCCAATTGGGAAGATTGAGCCGATTGAACCATCGGCTTGTTCGGTCGACAGAACGAAACGTAAGCATCAGCTGAAAGTAACATCACAGCAGCAGAACGTATCAAAGTTCAGGTAGCATTTGGGAGTCGTGGAGGAGGGTCTTAAATTGTGCGGTTGTTACAGCGCAGATAACATTGTTTGGCAAAGAGTTCCAAATGTTTATAACCCGATTGGAGAAGAAATAGTGCCGGCATAGGAGGTGTGACACGAGTGTTGTAGGTCGCAGTTTTAGTTGATGTTGACAGAGCGGACGATGAGAAGCCAACTTGAACAAGTGTTGATAGTCGTATGCGACCAACCCATGAAGCATTTTGTGAACGAGGATGAGATCTGATCGAAGTCGGCGCGTTTGTAGCCGTTGCATCCCCAAAAGTTGCAGTCGATCGCCATAAGGGATTTCGCGCAGGGCTGGCAGCAGTTTTGTGGCACGTCGTTGTACTTTCTCTATTAGGTCGATATCACGCTTGTAGTATGGACACCACACCGTACAGGCATACTCTAGTTTTGAGCGCACTAACGCAAAATAGAGCGCTTTGAATGTCACGGGATCCCAGTAGCGTAAAGTTCGTTTCATTTGCCGGAGGGTATTGGTTGCTTCAGCTACAATTCGTGCGCAGTGCTGTGATGGCTTGAGGGACGACGATATAGTGACGCCCAAATCCTTTACGGAGTCGCTGGAAGGGACGATTTGGCCGTGCACCACATAGTCACGCGAGATGTTGTGTGATCCAAAGTGAACGCATCTGAATTTCTCCACATTGAATTCGACCATCCAAACACGGGCCCATTCAGATAAGGAATCTATATCTTGTTGGAGGTCGCTCGTTGATATTTGTGGGGAGCGGCGGTCTATACGGCGAACCAACTTCGAATCATCCGCAAACATCCACATTCCACTACTAACGTGGTCCACTAGGTCATTGATGTAAAACAGGAATAGCAAGGGGCCAAGAACGGAGCCTTGGGGCACACCAGACAAAACTCTGACAGGTGGCAACTGAACACCATTAACTGCTACACTTTGGGTTCGTCGCTGCAAAAATGACCGAATCCATCCCAGCAAAGGATCGCGGAAGCCGTACGAGTGTAACTTCAAAAGCAGACGTTCATGAGGCACACGGTCAAATGCCTTGGTGAGGTCTAAATAAATGGCGTCGGCTTCATCGCCACTGTCGACAATGCGGGTAATGTAATCTAGGTAATCCAGTAGTTGTAACTCACAAGACCTCCCGGGGACGAAACCGTACTGTGATGGCGACCACAGATTATTATCAGAAGCAAATTTTAGGATCGCATCCTTTATGACTGTTTCCATGATTTTGCATGTTCCCGTAGTCAAGCTGATGGGACGATAGTTGCGCTTGTTGAAGCGATTGCCTTTTTTCAGTATGGGTGTTACAAGGGCAAACAACCACTCGAGAGGGACTGACGAGGTGTCAAGGGAGAGTTGAAATAGGCGCGCGAGATACACAGACAGTACATCGGCGCATTCGCGTAAAATGCGATTACTGATGTTGTCGGGCCCAGGTGATGCTGATGCTTTAGACTTTGCTATTGCTGCTGCTACAGCTCTCGTAGAAAATTCGATTGAGTTAATGATTGCTGGCGTCCTTGAAGGAAATTGTGGCAGATACGAGACGTCTTCCGTCACGAACACAGAGGCAAAGTAGTCGTTCAAAGCGGTCGCCGTTTCCAAATCGGACTTAGTGTACGAGCCGTCATCTAGGGCAACCGGGCCAATTCTGCTTTTGACGTTTTTATTGCTATTGACGTAACTCCACCAAGATTTTGGATCGTTATGGATGTTGATAGCTAGATTATGTTCGTAAGACCAAATAGCACGACTGATATGCTCAGCGACATCTCGGCTGGCCTGTTGATAACGCTCTAGTGTTATCGCGGTATATGAACGGGCAAATGCCCTATATGCATTGGCTTGGCGACGCTGAGCTAATATGACTTGTTGGGTTACCCATGGTTGGCGATGGCGGCGCTCTCTTCGGATTGGAGCACAAATTGGTATGGCATTAGTTACACACTGTCGCATATTTTGCCACAAAGTGTCAGGAATGGTGTCATCAGCTGTAGTTAGCTGATCTCCTAAAATTCGACGCATTTTTGGCCAATCTGCTCGAAAAAGGTTGAAGTTATTAGCCCGATTTGTGGATCGACAGGCATCAACGTAGACGAACATCGTGTAGCGCAGAATGAAGTGGTCGCTCGCCCCCAGGCCCGGCTCTACATCAATTGAGGGTATCATGTCCTCTTCATTGGTAAAAACAAGATCGAGCACTGCATTATGACGTGTTGGAAGAATTACGTGCTGTATCAGGGCTGCATCGTTAATGGCGTCGATAAAATCGTCACAGAGTGGGGGCCAGGTTCCGGACTGCCAATCTATTTCTTGAAGTTGAAATCGCCTGTGAGCAAAACGTGTGTTGACAAACAGTTAGGTATATT
>JASANE010007321.1:0-24154 GCA_030248225.1 Trileptium ribeirensis | reverse complement strand
CTGCTTTAATGTGGCACCGCATATAATTACCCGGCCTGCCTGTTCGTTAAGTGTGTTTAGGGCACTGGCTGCAGCGATGACATCGATACCTGTACAAGCTGTCAATTACAACATTTTGCGGTACCGTCGAGTACGTTATTATCATTTCGAATTTACCTCAGTGTTATTCCTTTTTATTCAGATTTATTAGTTTAAAGATGCGATCATATGTTCCAGCATCTTGCTCAAAAATTTAGTTCATAATTTAATAAAATTTGATAAATATTTGAAACCAATTTGCAAACGAAAAATGTGGCATGTCGCAATGTTTCAAACTTTCTTGTTAAATTTTCTGCTTGACTGACTTAAATAAATATGCTTCAAGCGTTTGAACGGTGTCCGCATGTCCAATTTCACTAAAATGCCACAAAGATTCCTTCAAATTTTTAGTAAAATTCGACCAAAATTTGAACTCAAATGTAGATTATATTTTGTCAAAAAACGTTTGACCGTATGAGCACACCTTTAAATTTTCGCTTTGTAATTATGTTTGTGATACTTGAATTAAATAAAATAGATAATTACAAATAGTACGCTCGAAGGATAAAAGAATAAACTGTGTAAATTAGGTTCGTAGCTCGAAAATGTTAGTTTTTAGGCCAACAACAGCTACACACTGATGGTGTCGACATAACAGATCGATCTGACGCTTGCCAGTTGAAATAAAACTTTTTGCAATTCTAAGCTTATGGGCGCCAACCAAAACAGCGGCAACGCCTGCCAAAGCCCCACGTGGCGATCCTGGTTTAATGCTTTATGAATTATATTGAATATAATTTCAACTTGCAATTTAACGAAAATGCTGACTTTATGTTCGATGGAACTAAAACACTGAACATGAATGCGAGACCCATATCTGGCCTTCGCATTAAGTCGCATCTGATAAAAATATTCTAAACCTACATCTCTTAGAGTTATTTGGGCCACGAAATTTATACAGAAACCACCAAGTCATCATTTTGTTGAGTTTTAAATGATCATTATGTAGTTGAAATAGCGTGAAGTCGTAGCCCTGAATAGACAGCAGCTGTGAATCATTCATACCTGGATCAGCACAACACGTCGACTTGCTTTTCTTTGTGCTCACGTGGCAAACGTAGTTACTGTTTGGACAACTTGTATGAACGCCACACTCGACAGGAAACCCGTTCCTCATCAACGGTTTGGCGTGTGGGCACAGATCACGGTATCCTAAATATATATAATTCAAAATGGCCGGAATTCGGACTAATTCACATTGCGTCTGATGCAATCCTGTCCGATCTGACAGGCTCCAAGTTGATTTGCTCCCTATTACATGTGTAGCATTCACATCGTATCACATCCGATTTGATCCAGTCGCAGAGAGCATGCACAATTTTATCGGGTCCGAATCGGATAATGTGGTATGAAAAATGCAGTCATCGTAAATGCAGTATACGGTAGGCGCTGAAATTGATAGTATAAGCTCGGATCGGAACGTATCGAATGCGACCTGACCTAATGGCCTTCCACTGAGCAAATTTGCGGGGCATTTATACGTTTATATAATAAAGCAGCAGCTACATTTTTACTAACTCCTCCATTATTCGTGAGAGCGATTTATATTATAATAGTAAGGAAAACGTTAACTTAAATTTTGTTATCTTAATTTTTAGATTGCACATTACTGTAAATTACAACAAATCTAAAACCACCACACTTTTAGACTTTAAAATATCGAATATAAACCAGAAGTTGTGCCCGTGTTCGTCTCTAAAATATGTTGTACTGTAAAACCAAATATTTAGTAGCGACAGTTACTAGAAATTTTTCCCATGATGAATTGGATATTGTTACCCTCGCCAGAAGCATTTCACTTAAAAGGTTACATACATTGTGAAAATTTTATGCATCATTTACGTTAAGGTGTGTGGCAGGGCCGGATTTTGTCACGGCCTGCCGCGGCTCTGAAGCTATGCTTGGCTAGCCGCGGTCAGCCTGCGTGACATTTTTTGGGCCGAGCCAGACCCTACAAATATATTCAGCTAATAGTAAAGTGAGGCTGATAAATTGTCACAAAGCCCGGACTCGGCTCTAAAAGCCAGAATTTATGACGACAATGGAAAACCGCAAAAAATGGAAATTGATGATAGTTATGGTCATGTATTCCTAAAACGTTTTTCCAGTTACAATAGCATAATTTTCATGCATGAAAAAGCATGTTTTACATAGATACTAGGTTGGCTTTTAAAAGGCGCTTAATCAAAAATTTTGAAAATAGCGATATTTACGTATTTGTTTTGCCTGAATTTATGCACTTAGCTTTTAATTACTACTAATCTTGCCTTTTTTGTGCCTAGAGCTAAATATTTTCGATGTAACACAACCTGCTAAACTGAATGTAATAAATATTTTTTCAGTAGCCCGTCCCGGCTATCAAACCCTGAGACATAGCCACTCCCGGCCCGCAAAAATATACTAGCATAGCTTAGCTATTTTTTATTTATGAAGGGCCGGGTGTGGCCGTGCGTTTTTGTCACGAGCCGGAATTGGCTCTGTGGGAGAATCTGGCCCTATGTGCACACATCTTAAGGTAAATGATGCATCACATAAGTCAAATTCGCTCATTACCAAGATACAGATAATGCAATTCATGTACCAAGTTTGTCATTAAAGATCACAGCTGAACAATCCATGCTCCACAAATGACAGAGACACAGACCAATGCTTGTGTCTCATCTTAAACGATTGCAAAACTTATTGAAGCCATTTCCGTCAGGCAGTTTGCAAGATTGTAAATGTTGTAACGTGGCATTCCTTTATGCGTTGTAAATCATATATTTTTAAGGTTCGAACTTCCTGCGGATACCCGGACCCTCACGGAGAGTGGATCCGCTGGCTGCCAGTAGAAGGGGGTCGGACGACCTGCCATGGGGAGGGGACGTGCGGAGAACGGGGTAGCGGTTCGCGCCGAGGAGGGTGGCCGACGCGTCAACTAGCAACCGCCTTCTTCCTATGAGCATGTGTAACTTTAAATGTTCCAAACACTACCGAATTAATTACTACTCCTGCTAACTTCAGTTGAAACATCATATTTCAATTTTTTTGTTTCTAAAACAATATTTATTTCAGTCTCTGAATGATACCTAAATGATATTTAGCCTTGCATACAGTATAATAGAAAAGCGTGAATGTTGGTGCAGCGTTCATTTTCAAGCCACATAAAACTGAAATCGATTTGAAATTTTACAGGACCTAGGTTAGATCCAACGATATGAGCTTTAATATAAAAATAACTTAGTTATAATACAAATGTTATCCTGATTAGTATTGATTTATTGAACTTCTGAGACTGCGCTTTTCGTCATTAATATAGCCGTCCTGATAAATCGGTACTAAAGAAGATACGCCGTTATCTTTTAAAAAACCTGCATCACGCCATGATTTACTGCATTTATTTGTGTTGTCGTTCGAAGTTTAACGTTATTATTCAGTAAAAAATGATAACCAAACTGCTTTAACTAGACTCAGTTTATTAACTTTTTTATGGTCAAACCTACCATAATTCTTAACTACCGGTGGGCTGTAGCGCATTTAACTACCGTTACTACATTCGAAAAAAACGTAATTTTTGTACCAAAACCACAGCATTGTAAAAAAGGATAACTCATTATACAATTCTACGACAAACGTTTCTACTTTTGCTATGCCCAAGCTGAACGTTGCGACGCCGATGGTCCAAACGAATTTCTATTCGTTCCTGATTTGTATTTTGTGCCAGCTGGTATAATGGCAATTATATTGCATAGCTTGGTATTAATATTCTTGTTCCAGTTTTGTTTTTGCCACAACCGCTAAGCTGTGACATTGTTTTCATGTTTTATAAAACTGTGCTTTGTTAGCTTAATTGCATTTGCACTGTTGAATATTAGTTATGAATGTGTTTTAGAAATCCGACCGCTGAAGTCAGCATGACGTACCAAATCTGGGTGCAGCTAACATCTCAGATTCGTCTAACTCCATTTCAGTATTTTGACATCCCGCCTAAACGATATCACTTACATATTGATATATTATCAATTTTATAAAGTCTAATACTATAGTATTTATATCATACATGCTGAAAAAGCAGGGGTTCAAGGGGCTACCGTGCCCTAATGCCTCGAGCCTGCCCCCCCAAAAAAACCTTGAGCTACCCCAATGACGGTACACCACTCCCCCTCCATAAAAGTCACCGCATTGCTCATTTCTTATGTGACTCTCTCTTTTCAATTAGAACAATGTCTTGACATAAAACGTAAAGTTCTTGCATGGTTGTACTTTCATCAGGGTAGCTTGATATTTTATTGTTTGTTTATTTTTTAATTATCTTAAAAGTTCAAATTTCACAGTAGTTGGTAATTTCGCCAACCTAGATGCTTGGTATTGTAATCATTGTTTGTTATTTGAAATATACGCAAATTGACACTAACCCGGACATGAAAATTCACACTCCACTTTTGAAATAAAATTATTTTCGTTGCCATTTTCACCGGAATATGTGAACGGCAGGCACAGATCTTCGACGGAGTTGTAATAATACCGCGGCAGTCGGTGCGGTCCTCGTCCCGGAGTAAGAGGTTGTGAACAAGCGTTACCTAAAATTTAGAAACCCGGGAATATAATGTGACCAGTTGGCGTTGTATATACACGGAATCAATAATTGGCGGAATCCGATAATGCATAACATGACGCAAATAACGACCTCATGCGGCGTATGGTGCTACATGCATTCCAATATTTAGATAGCATTAACGAAATACCGTTTAAGGTACTGATTGAGAATAATAAGATTTGTTTGTACAAATTTGTGAGGTAATTTATACATACTTACTATACACAGTATTGCAAAATCCACAAGTAGCGATCTTAGGTGTGGCTGTTGATCTCCTGTTTCGTGTCATTAGTAACCATAATTGACGAAGCCCAAGCAACAAAAGGATATCAGTAACCGAAATAGAAATTCTATTTACCGTCCTAGCAAACTTTAACCCATTAAACAGGCAGATATTCTAAAGCAACGTGGTTTTAGTGCTTCTCACAAGAATAATATGCGACAAATCAGAATTCGAGCACACAACCTCATGATTGTGAAACGAGTGTCGATGACCTCTGACACGCAACCACTGAATATATAGAATAAGGTATAATACCCGTCTGGTAGTTCTCGGATTTACCTCGCCTTGGGCAGCACACGTTCGTTCTGTAATCGGCGCCGATATGACAAAAGTGTGTTAGCGGACACATTCCTTGCTTTGCTGGAGAACATTCTAACGTGCGACTGCCTTCACGATAAGGTTTGTCGCCGTGGAAACATGGATTGTTTTCTAAATTTTAATAAATATTCGAAATTATCAGAAAAATAAAAAATTTTCCAGAAACATGTTTCAACAAACAAAGCTAGAGTTAAATCTTCAAAGCGAACTGACTTTACATTTTATAGAGTTGACGCGGTAGCTTAGTATTTCACCAAGTGACACTTTCAGAACATATTGTTATAATCCTCTAGCTTAGTATCCAATTTTATCCATCTATTATTTTCGCGAACAAACAATGGCATGGCCAAATTTTAACTAAGTATCATCACAAAGGATTAAATTATACAATATACACGTTATAATATAAAGACGTTGTAGCTTATAGAAAAACTCTAGTTTCAAAACACCAGTAAATTAGGACCGAAAAAAATGGAGATGGGTCAATTTCTTGAAGCCGACATGAAGTTCGGTTCTCCGAGCTTCAACTCGACTTAAAATTTATTTCGATCCCAATTATTCAATATTTAATAAAACATAAAACAAGAAATTGTAACGATTCCGCAGATCTGTGAGTGATAAAAGTAGAAACCTCACCAAGTATCATAATGATAAATTATGCGTCTGTACAAAAACCAAGTGACCTAAATTGCTGTTGGTGTAATTTATTTTTCTTTTATAAACTTAAACTCCCCTTTGCCCACGTAACGTTAATTCGCGACCACGAGATAGGTGCAAGGGCTGCAGGCATATGCCCATGTCTCTTTAGTTGGTTTGTCATGCAAAAGTATCGCAGTGTGTCATATATCCGTTAATGAAGCAAATCCAAATTTCACGAACCAAAAGAAACTGAAAAAAACGTAAGTACCGACTGTGAACTGAGTAAGGGGACATCTAATTCCATAACTCCTCGCACCGTTATTCTGCTTGCAAATCAAGGTAGAGCAACAAGCCGTCATGTCTTTAAGCCAAACTTTAATATACAAATACCTAAGAGAAGGTCGGTAACAGCTTTAGCATATTCAAAAGTCACGCCGCAGCAGACGAATACTTAAATTATATTGTTAGCTATAGTAAACGAACAGAAATAAGTTTCGCCCGAGACATTCATGGATGGTAATGGTAAAGTTTTATAACTGCTTTCGCTAAAATAAACAAAGTTAAACTAGTAATCCTGTATATGTACCTGGTGCGCAGTGTTTTCGGCAGCGTTCTTTGTTGAGAAAATTATTCTCATTTCCTTTAGTGCCATGATATAGAAATTCATCACAGTCCTCCTTGGCCGGATTGTAGTAGTACCTGCGCAACTGGTCGTTTCCGCTACCAACAGCTTTTGGATTTGTACAAGGATTGCCTTAAACATGAGAAGCCGAGTTGTGTTTTTTACGAGCAAAATGCACAGACAAAAACGTTTGGATGGATTTACAAACAACAATCAAGTGTAATTTGCAAAAAAATTGTGTGAAAACAGGAAGTGAGGGATAACTGCTAAAACCGTATTAGAAAGGACTTGCTACCTATAGATATATACCTACAAAAATAATCAAACTCTAAATTTCACTAATATCACTGAATGTTGATTTGAATAACAAGTCACGATTTTTTTCGCATTATGCCATCGACACACTTGACAGATTCAAACATACTTAAGATACTTTAACATTTTGAATGTGTTGTTGTTATTTTCCCATTGAGATACTTTAAACCGCGCTGTTAACCGTGGACGATTTGGACGCAATTTCTGCAAACCATGTTGAGTAGTAATTTAATACTCCGTTTTTGATAAAAAACTTGTGTTTCTTCAGTAATTTTGGCCAAATTAACAAACAACCATTGCAAATCCACAAGTTTTAAAATAACATTGCTTAAGCATATGTTTGATAGCTGGAACTACGAAATTCATATAGGTACCATTATATATTATTAATATCACATTTTACTTGACAAGTTTATGTTAGTGCTCCTAAAGATCATCATTCCATATCCTCCAACTAATTAAGAAACGTAAAGTGGGGCTTTTGGACACATCTGCCTCATGCAAGACCACTGAACTAGCATCACTGGCGGTAAGAACACACGTTAAGCGTCTATGAAGAAAATGGAAGACCCTTATGGAAAATTGCTGAACGACCGGATAGGAGGAATCCACAGAGGTTAAGCCAAGTTAATGAAGCATTTATAGGTACACATTAGTGTCTCCAGGCGTTGTTAACGACAAAACTGCCTCAAAAGCCAAGTTAGTGAAGATTTGTAAGTACACGTTAGTGTCTCCAGGTGTTGTTAATGACAAAATTGCCGCAGAAGCCAAGTTAGTAAAGCATTTGTAGGAAAACATTAGTGTCTCCAGGCGTTGTTAATGACAAAACTGCCTCGGAAGCCAAGTTAGTGAAGCATTTGTAGGTACAAATTAGCGTCTCCAGGCGTTGCTAATGACAAAACTGCCTCAGAAGCCAAGTTAGTGAAGCATTGGTAGGTACACATTAGTGTCTCCAGGCGTGGTTAATGATAAAACTACCTCAGCATCAAGTTGGTAATTTTAAAATATTGCAATAAATAATACAATATACATTTATACCAAAACTTCGGCAGCACACATTTTCAGCGCGGCCAGCATGACAGTAATAACCACTCGGACACCCAGTATTACTTTCTGCGTCGCATTCCTGCGGAGTTACACCGTCACTGTACATAAATGCCGAGCCAACCGTACACGGATCGTCCCACTCTTAAAGAAAAGAAATAAGTTATTATCCGCCAAATCTGCGTATAAAACAATAACCGACGTTTCATGAAAACCATGGGAGTGACGATTTATAGTTTAAAATGTTATTTTTACTTGATATTATAATAAGCAATGATGTAGTAAAATATTGTTAGCCACATGTAAAAAGCTAATCAAAAAAATGGCGTAGTACAAAGAAAAAATTGTACAATCTTATAGTAATATTGTATTCATGTAAAGTGAAATAAATAATGATACATCGAATAGCATGTCATTCAATGAATTCTGAAATGTTTCGTACTCTGCCCGTTTTTTGGCTTATTGATTCTACAGTAATGTTGTTTTTTGGTAATTCTTTCGACAGCGAATTTTCCTGTAACCTTTAGAAACTATCCAATTATTATTGGAATTAAAACTCGTTTCAATAAAAGATCATTTTTTAGTTAATCCTCTCATACCCACTAGGTCCAAATGGACCCAACGCACATTGCGACTCATTGTGTTTACTGAGTTTGTCGTATATCGTACGTTTGAACGTGCGTTGTTATTCGCTCGCATTGTGACGTTCCTTAAGGAACCGAGCAACAGCTCTCAGCTAGCTCAATGGTTTGCGTACACAAGTTTCACCCGACCGTTTCGGGCTCGATCCTTGGCGAAGGCTTGAGTTGGTCAAATATTGCACGATTCACAAATTAATTCGGGCATGAAAGGGTTAACGTTCCCAACATTCATTGTCCGTTTAGTGTGTCAAATTAGAGAAAGTGTGTAACCTGTATTACATACACAATTTTACAGAAAACAATAATAACCTCACGTACCACTTTCTGACCAAGATATAGTTATGATCCTATATAGTCATTTTGTCTATGTCCTAGCTAAAGGTGCATCATCAACGAATCAAACGAATTACCATTGCTTTCTGAATCATATGTTGAGGCAGCTCGCACTATCCTATTTGGATGATTTGATGCCCCAGCGGTTGACCTTTCGCATTCCTGCTGACCACGGGAATTCATGGCATTTGTCCAACGCGGTGGAGCATTAAATCCAGCTAGGATTTCCAGTGGCCAATGGCTCCTAGTTCTGGAGCACGCGTTACTTGCATTTGTTTGATACTATCCTTAGGAAGACTATCAAAACGTGCCAAGTCTGACGCGAGCACTCTGGAAATATCTGTGGAACCAGTTCGTCCTGCACTAGGATCCAACAGGGGTCCACACGGTCAACATTCTAACATAACAGCTAAAGCGCACTGAATTCAGCTGTTGTAAACTTCTCCGTAAATTATGCCGTGTTACTCTGAAGGCAGGAACCGCTATCAGAATCGCGCGCTAAGTAATGCTAAAAGTAAAACACAAGCGCCGATACACACCAGCCGGAACGCTGGCGTAAACACTTCTACACACTGTACAACCGTGCCAATCAATCCGCTGCTAGGCTACTGTACTGGCTTCCACGATAGTGATTGCTCCATTGCACCAACAGAACATGCACAATGCATATTCAGACTAGGCAGAAGTACAGTAGATCAAATCAATGTTGAGTGCACGTTACTATAAAAAACACCCTAATATCGTCCACAGACCGCAGTGGCATTTGTCGACTTCAAAACAGCATTTGACTCTGTTTATAAATAGTCGCAATACAGGCGGGTGTGACAAAGAGTTCATTGGTTTCGTCCAATTGTTCAACTTCACCATAGAATAGGCATACACACAGCTTTGCACTCAACAGATACAACGAGGTTGAAGATAGACACGTTAACACCGATTACGGTGATTACACTGCTCTAATCCCGAGAACCGAATATCACCTTCAACACATGCTTGATCGAGTGAACGTCGCAAGGAGAATAGGCCTGGCAAACTATAAAATCAAAAACAAAGATAGTGTAATGTTACTTTGTTTATGCATTGGGTCCAATGCACCAAGATTGTCTTAGTAAAGATTTTTCTGAACGTTGAATACAGTCGTTCTTAGTTAACTAGAATTTCTTACGTATATTTCATGCTTTTCCAGCAATATAAAACATTTTGTGGAACGTGTCAACAAATTTGGCAAATAGGACTGAATGCAATTGGGATTAAAAATATAATGATACGCGGTTATTGGGATCTCGCCGATAAAAGTTTTGTTGTCGAAATTCAACCAAGATAGCTGAATCTTTTGGACACAACAATTTACAATTATGCTATAATTTTTACTGAAACGAATAAACAATTTGATACTAACGAAATCAACTACACGGCTGAGCAAAGTAATTTCATCCATAAGAAAGTTATATTCAAACTTAGTACGAACCCAAAAGCGAAATACCACTAAGTTCAAGTAACATTAACTACCTACTATCGAAAATCACCTATCAAAAACATAGACCTAGCTACGCAAGAAAACATAATGTTACATGTAGCTATCACTTTCACAACGACATGCAAGTATCCATTTGCGCTATTGCTCGAGAGAACTATCGCCGTTGTCGACAAGTAGCTTGCGAACCCGATTCATAGTATAGTGTATCCTCAGTTTTGCTTATATGTTGCTTTTAGGGTATTTTCAACGGAGTATTTAGGGTTTTCGGTACGATACTATGGTCACGTATAATCCAACCTGGGAGCTTAAGGTGGTTTGAGGGCGATAATCGGCGAACCCAATTATACATTGTTCTCTGTGCCTCAGATAGGCTATTATAGATTTTGCGACCTGCATAATACGTGGTGTGTCTTAACTTCAATGAGACCAGCGTTGTAATATTTTAAGCCTAGGTGTTAAAATATTTTAGAGTGGTATAGTCATAAAACACAAAGCATGCTACGGGTGATTAAACATAATGACAATTATAATTGAAATCATGCTCATTCAGTTTCGCCTTCGCTTGTGAAAATCTAGTTTTAAAATTTTTGCTCATAGCCTTTTAACGCTCTAAGATTTCATATCCGAAATCACGGTTACCACTAGCTGCCGCCAATGTCATCTCATCAAAACATAGTGCAAGCCTTGGTATTAAGAAAAGATTAAGGCTTAACTAAAGGTTAAACTAAGCAGATAATGATTTATATGGAGTGAGGCTATTGCTTCAGACTCATATTTAAAATGGCTTTGAGCGTTAGTTGCGTCTAGAAAAGCAAAAATGTTGTATTATGTACATGATTGCACGCAGTATTGTTCTTTCGCTCGCTTTGCTAGGAGCCTTAACGATGCCACCAATCACTCTGAAATAGATCAATGACGTGACTAACTGAGCGTTCCGGAACCTAGCTAGCTGACGTTACTCAACCCAGAGTTATTTTGTTGCGATCTATAATTCTTCATCAGCACTTAAAATGCAAAGTAATTTTCATTCGTAAAAGGTTAAACATAATTTAGTATACCACATGCTTAACCCCTTAGCTACAATAGTTGTTCGCTCTTCGCGTTTTAAAGCATTGTATATACTACTAAATTTGCCTTGTATTGTACGATGGCAGTCGTCTTGTTGCTCGCTTAGCTGTGCGGAGACCATACTTTGTAGATTGCAATCACAACATGCTTGCGGGTGAGGTGATTCTTCTTGATACTAATGTTAAGCAAGGAATATTCCGCGAAAAATCCAGCGATCGTGTTTGTTTAGGATACTATATACGGATATTGTAGTTAAATTGAATTTTGCGATTTATGATTGCGCTATTTAACGAAACGTGTTTAATGAATAAACAAGCTGTGTTGCCTGACAGCACCAATAAACAGACCAGAAAATTCGCTTCTGCATGAAATATAAAAAGATATATTTTGAAGCGCAATAAAGGATAGACCAAAATGAGCTACGAGTTAATCCGGCGTCAACTGCTGCTCTCACGAGAGTCGGTAATAGTGCAGCCTATTGCTTAAAGCAGTATCGATAAGAATGACGTGCTAATTTGTACCAACTGCGGTTTGTCATACTTTGAAATAAATAAATAAGGCTAATATTTTATTTGTAACGACAAACGACGTTCTAAGGAAGTCTGATACTTTCTACGTTTTGAATAATCGTGATTTATTTGTAGGCTTAATGTTAGCAATAAATGACTAGGTATATACAACTGCATTGTAATTAATTTCTTCAAATGTCACACACGCTCGCTAAATCACGATAACTAGAACATGACAGTATACCATATTAATCTTTCGTGAGTTAATAAGTATGTTTTACAAGGAAAAAATTACGATAAACCTACCCGAGACGATAGTCCAGATGTATATTAATACCCAGACAAGACATAGTTTAGACAAGACAATTTTTGACTCAGCGAAAGAGACCCGCCAAAACTATTTTTCACCCATGAGCTTTCCAACCCGAGGCCAACTGGTAACGCGCCGAGCTGAAATTCGAAATTTTTGAGCCGACCCACAATTCAGTTGAATCGACCCCAGCCGGATTAAATTTGAGTCGAGCCGAGCCTGAAAAATTTGGCTCGTTCTCATCGCTACCACATACATGTGTTATATGGTGGCATACATATACTGCTGATTTTGCGATTGCTTGTCATTTTTTGCATATGGCATCATTGATTGTTCTGACTTCACCTTAAAATTGACGAGTATCAGAGACACATAAAAGTTATGTGAGGTTGATGAACCATCTGTCTCAGTACAGCATCTCGTAAATTTTTGAGCGTGAGTGATTCTCAAAACATGTAAATAACCTCTTATTTGTACATTAAATTAACCGCTGTGGGTTTGCGACTGGATATCAGGTTCGAAATTTACGCTAATAACGTGTGGCTTATCCAATAATGCTATCTCTGTAGGTGCATACACCGAAGTTGTTTATTTAATCATGTCATTTCACGATCGCAAGAGCGATGAACGCCACGCCCTTTTGTAGGCAAACACAATTTGAAATACGGCCAAAGCACCGAATCCTACTCCTAAACCAAAACTGTACTGTATTTATGGCAACAACCGGCTTAGAGGTTTATCATTAAACATTGACACATATAACTTAAAAAATATACACACGTATTTTATACTAGATGACATTAACTGTGGTGGGCAGCGGCCGGAAGTTTTGTTGACCGACTGGTCGGCCGGCCGGTGACATTTCTGGGTGGTGTACAACAGTACTGTGGTCCTCTCCAAAATTTATGTTGCAAAATTTTTCTGTGATACTTTCTGATGTATCTAATTGTAATATTTGCTACATAGTTTACATGTAAACATGCGCTACTCCTTACGCTGCAATTTATATTACAGTTAAGCAAATACTAAGTACCTGATGTATGCCAACCAGCTGCCAAATATGGTTTACATTTTAGAGCAATGCCAATAGCGACCGCAGTTATCTGGTAGAAAAATCCGCCGCCCTGAAAGCTCGGCTATCCCAGCCGATCGGGCACCAGGCAACCAGGCCGCCCGGAATACCGGCCTACCCGGCACGCCGGCTTTTCCAGAGTTTATGTTTTGGCTTAATTACTGACTTCTTCAGAACCCACTTCCCAATTTGCACAGATATCGCATTTAGAAGTTCCTGATTGTACATGTTCCCATTTTCACGAATTCACACATTTTTCAGTTTACTCAAATCCCAAAAATTTTCGCCTCACTATTTCTAGTTTCCAAGTTCTACAATTCCCAGGTTCAATAATTTCGCTTGTACCCAAATTGTCATGTTTCAAGATGCCAATATTCCAGATTCCATATGTTTCGCCATTTTCAAAATGATTACTTTCCCAATTAACCAAATTCCTAGGTTCCTGAAATTTCGGACGTTTTCAAAATTTCCTGATTTCCAAATTCCTTGCTTTTTCATAACTCCGAAAGTCCTAGGTTCCTGAATTACACATATATGTAAGTTTCCAAGTTCAAATACTCCGAGGTTCTCAATTTCCGGCAGTACGTAAAGGCTAAAATAAACTTATTTTAAGGTTCATTAACTTCTCAAAATCCTCAGATTCCAAATTTCCCGAATTCCCTAAATTCCATTCTCAAAATTCTCAGGTTCCCAAATTCCCAGGTTCCTGAAATTCGATCATTTCCAATATTCCCATATTCTAAAATTCCCTAATTTCGTTTCATTAGATTCAGACATTGCCTAAATGTTATGAAATTCCCAGAAGCTGGGAATTTTTATTTTATAAATTTGGGAAGCTCCTCAAGGTTACCATTTTGGTCAGTTTTGGAACAATTTTTTGATTTTTTGGGTTCCCACGGTGCCCAAAAATATCGAAAAAATTAACGAATGGTATCAAAATTATTTCTGTTTATTCAAAATTGACCAATTTCCGGGATAAAGGAATTAAAAATTGACCAACTTGCGATGCACAAACTGGCCGATTCGTAAACAAATTGGGGCGTTAAATGATTAAAGGTTAGTTAACTTTTCAAATCTGGACTTCTCGAATTTACTAAGTTCTGTAGAACTGTGGTGTATTTCCAAAATTCCATTGCAGTTGGTTCTGCAATTCTTCTCCGAGCAAATACGTGCATATATTATCTATAATATGCTAATAAGTCGAGACGATAAGAAATTGAGGGTAATACATCCATGAAAATGTTGCAAAATTGGTTATGCTATTCTGCATGTAGGAAATTCTGGGAATTTGTTATCGTCTTTTGTGAAATAACCTTATGGTCTCTGGGACCATATCATTTCGAAGCGAGAAAGGAGATTTCTTCGGATGTGGGGTCGCTCCTTCTCACTCAAAATTATTTTCTCTATTATAGCTGCTTTTGGGTTATTCATAGGTTATATCTGTCTAGTTTAGCTTTTTTCAAACAACTTGTGGTTCTTCAACTGGCATTTCTGACCAATCTTTCGATATCTATTCCACACACGGATTTGTAACCGCACGAAAAACCCGTGTGTCAAGATGCCCTTTAAATGTGGGAATATTAAAAATTGCTATATTAAGATATTCTTCGAATTTTGGCAGGATGACCTAGAGTCTAACAAACTTGAAGATGTTTTAAAGAACGATGACACCCATAGTTCAATTTAACGCAGCGCAATTCACATTTTTGATCTGTATGTCTTTCTCGCTGGAACAGTGCCCGCACAATTACAGTTAAGGTTTCTAAGAATAATAGTTTACAGGAATAGTTTATCATAGTAAGAAACTTAGTTATACCAACGACGATTAAGCCAACAGCATACATTCCGAAGATGACGTTCAGGGGGCTACGTCCCCCCCGCTCCCCGCCGACCCCCACTACCTCACCCCTGAGACCGTTAACATGCATGGTCAACATTATATTTGCATTTTGCCCATTGAATCAAAATTAGCACAATAGCATCTATATGACTGACACTGCCTGGGTCTACATCATTTTGAATTAGGCTTCAGCTATGAATTAGCATTACAGTAGAGCTTAGCCGCCAGCCCAGCTGTTGAATTCTTGGCCTATAGGTGCCTGTTAATAAGTAAACTCCTTTATATATTTTAATGTTTGGTTAACATAATGCGGCAATACAATAAGATGTGTACACGAGTACTGTAAAAATGACTACTTGAATTAATTCTACGCCAAATTTTATTCTACCACTTAATTTTGCAAGAATCAAATCTGTAGACTGAAATTTAGGTAGAATCAATTCAAGTTAATTTAACTCAAAATTTTTGGAATTAATTCGAGTATATAAATTTTACCTTTTAAATTGTCGAATCGATTCACCATTTATTAATTTAGAATCAAATCGGAGTAGAATAAAATCTACTTTGTTGTTATTCTGACAAAGCGTATATTCAGTTCAAGTCGATTAAATGTACCCTAAAGAACAATTGTGTCGATATATTATTGGCAGAAGGCATGGTGCACGTTATCTTGAACAGCTAATAAGAGCCACGAACTCTCTATTAATGTATTAATTTTGATTGTGGTACAATACTTGTCTCATTTCCGATTATAGACTGTTGGTTTTAATATTTATACAAGTCGCGAAAATGTAGTTCTCTACTCTCGCCATTCTTCGGTTGCTTTTGTGATTGGAACTTGCTTAGCAGAACTGTTATTGCTCTTGTCATTATTATCTAAATCAGAACTAATTCTATGTGTACAATAGAATACACTGCGGTAGGAAACAATTTTGTCGGGTAGAATCTATTTTAATCGACTAAATTATACCATTGTTGTACACAATTAAATCATTCTACGCGATTTTCCAGATTATTTCGGAAAAAAACTGAAATGCATTCCACTCGATTTTATGCAATGTCGAATCGTTTCTAGTAGAATTGATTCAAGAGCAGACTTGATTCAACCATAGTTTTTACCATATGTGGCCACATCTTACAGTGAGTGCGGCATCATATTTGCATTGCAGTTTTACATAAACTTTAAGTTACGGATCATGGGCAATATTTCGTGACTCGTTTTCACCTCTGTTGTATAGTCTTACATACTCATAGGGTTACCCTCTTCTGAGCACCAGATCCCCCGAGGGCTGGGTGTCATGAAATCGTATTCCATGAATGGGTGGTTGGCGCTTATTTATTGTTACTGGAACATGGGAACGGAAGACCAAGAAGTGACAATAGAACAACCATGGTCAAATGGTCAATCATAGCCTCAATGACAACGGAAGATGCGCAAGGAGCACGCCGGGCATGCGGCTTCAGGTAGTCAGGGTTCAAATCCGTGGTGCCTGAGCTGCATGTGCAAAGTTGTGTTTCAGGGGTTAAATACTGTATAATATCATACAATGTGCGGGACTCGTCCTTAAAGACAATTGCAGCGATCGTGACCCAGTCAATATCGAAGACATCTTCAGCGTCATCTTCCTCAGCACATTCGTGGATTGCACAGACGGTGTACACGGTAGCTAGAAGTTGTGACAATCAATTATCGAGAGTTGGACTGAGTGGCAAGTAATGTTAGCGTCGACGGTGTCAAGATACATTTGAGCGTATAGACAAGTGTCATCAGTGTCGGGTAATCATCCGTGAAATATAGCAACCCGACGTAGCTAACGTTACTGTCGTCTGCCGGGCTGTTGTACATGCGAAGTCGCCGACATTATCATCTCGGCTTCAGACTGATAGTCTGGATGGGACAGGAGATCGCGAGACAAGCTCGTAACGTCATACGTACGTCCACTGATGGAACGAGAACGGCGTTTCAACGGTGCAAGATAGTGTTTCTTTTAGAACCGGATGTGAACGCGCTGTACGGTGAGCAACATTTCATTCTTCCCGCACTGGGCTACCCCCTTCTCTGACAGGTCACCCTACTCTTTCCTGAAGACGCCGTAGTTAACGAACTCATAGGTGTTTCGCGTAACCTCCCCACTCACCGACCGCCCGGACACCCCACTCGGACACCGAAGGCTTTCCCGCGGAAAAACTCACCTACTGGAACCTTGGCCCATATGTGAATATAGTGTGTACACTCACAGTTATATTTGCTTATTTTATTCAACAAGCGATTAAGTCCGCGGTGCCCACCAACACATATCAAATATAAAATTTTATTGATCGGTAGCCGTCAAATGAATTACTATTGTTTTACGATGTAATATTATAAGCTGTCTTATCGTGTAAGAAATGGTTATTTATACAGCTGGGTTTAATTCACTTTCTTGAATTGCGTAATATGCCATGATCGAAATGATTAGTAAAAGCGTTGCCTGTATTTATTGTGGTTTTAACACTATTTTAATCCTTTTGGTTTTACGTATAAGCTTGATAGCTTCATTTTGATATGGTACATTGCTATATATCATAGAATTGTGTGCTTGCTATGATAGGGGCGTCATTTCTCAACTATATAACACAGTAACAACACCAACAATTTATTTATTGCTATAATATGTATATTCGCTAAAGTATACCACAGAGCGTTTCACACGATCATACAGTACAAAAGAAAAGAAACAGTAGATAGCAGATCTCCCGTCAGCAGCAACATATCCTAACTATAATGGAAGAACAGTCGATTTAGCAGCCATAACAGCAACTAACTTAGTCGGTGTTTCAAATCGCGCGAAAGTTAGTAGGCGACCAATGCGAGATTCAAAGTGCAAATAACGATGCAAGTGTTAGACCAATATCAAAGCGATCGTGGTTGAAGGAGTTCTATTGCATCCGCACGCGCTTACTCGTTCCATGATAGCTACGCAATCGATTCAGTTCGAACAAATTCAATTTCTGCAATTGATGAATCTAACACAAATGATGGGAACGGAGAATGCAATACGTCAAAGCAACGACATGATATACGGCGCGAATTGCGCTAACCTTAGTGCAGAAACAAAACTCGGGAGCGCAGCGATCACAATATTCACTGATTCACGAAGACGATGGCGACAATCTCTAAACATGAACAATATGAACGAAAAGGGAACATCAGAAAGTAGACGACTATACAGATCATTCGACCATACTGGAGACGTTTTGATCATCGCAGTTTGTTGCCGTGTTATCTGTTTTAACGTTTTAATGTCTAAGTTACCATTTTATGTTTTCAGGATAGACCGAAGCGTAAATCGGTTAGGCCGCGCCTGAAATAAAATGTGAAGGTTATCGGGTACGGAAGAATTAAAATAAAACGGAAGCATAGGTTTAGCACCTGTGTAATGCGCGTTTACGTTATAAGTTGCCCGCCACGTGGAAGTTTTGTCCACGTACAGTCTACTTAACACTGTTAATGATATACTGTGCAGAACACCAATACTATATTTTAAGCAATTATATATGGTGTTTCGGACAATATCAGCATGAATGTATGGTATCATGGACACCCTAAATTTGTAGGTAGCGGTGATAAAAATCCTTTCGGAAGATGCCTTGTTGTTTTTCCGTAGCAGGGAGTTTATACAGTACACGCTCTGACCACGCACTTCCTACGCAAAGCTTTAAACAGAATGGTTTATGGGATACAATCAATTAGGCTAAATAATTTGAATTTTCAGTTAACTAATTTTCCCGCCTTTTTTTAAACAACTGCGTAAACATAGGGTGTCGAAGACACCATAGTGTAGTGAACACGGTATCCGCGACACCATTACCTGTGCTGCATAGTATAGTCCTTATGACTACCATGTACCATGGTGTGGTCGTGATCACACAGGGACAAATATTCCACATGGTGGGCATTATATAACGTAAACGCCGCATAAGGTGCTCAACGACATCGGGAGTAAATGGAGTCAACGGAAATAAAAAGAACAGGAATATGAGTATTGTTGTAGCACCTACGGAAGGTATTCCAGCAACCAAGGAACTTTCCAGGTATGTTATACAGTAACAAATCAACAATTTGTTGTTTGCTTGCGCTAATTTGCATATTGCTACACATTTGTTTAGTGAAATTGTGGCAGATTTCAAAAATATGGTTCATTCGTATGATGCATGTGGGTGAGTTTTTGGCGTTTCAAGCTTGTTATGTTAATTGTTTGGTTATACATTATACAGGTTTAGTTGCTTAGACGCTACCCTTCCTTGTACAAAAATAGCACTAAATATCGCGTTTCGCTGTTATTGGCTGTGCACTCGGCCTGAGGAGGTCACTTCGAATTCAGTCAGCACGGTGAGACGCGCATGCTATTACGCTGCAGGCGTTCCTTCGATTGCAGACCACATGGGAACGGTGCATTAGTGAACCGGACCTAGTCTAACTTAGAAAATAATATTAGTGCGAATAACTCCAGGACCTCCACTCCCAACATAGCACGGCACAAAGTTTTATAATAATATTATCGAAAACGCAAAAATGGTGAAATAAAAAGATATAAATAATAAACAGATATCGGAAAATGGTGAAATTACTAATAGGCAAAGATCGACTTCATAAAGATTTAGGAATTTAGTCGCAAATATTGGAACATAGGCGCATGCTAAATAATTGTTTTATCGGCTTTGTGTTTTAATAAAATTATTCACTAAAGGCGACTTGAAATGTCGCATTCGACAATGTTTCCGTTTGATGTTGAACCCTCTATATTTAGTCACACTCGTACTTCCGAGATTATTCGGCAACACACGATTTCCAAAATTTCATACAACTGGTGTGATATTTACGTTCCACAGGGTATTCTACTGGCATGAGCTACGGGCCTACATCGACTGCCACGAAGCTCTCCGACGCTTCTGAATACTGATAGGCGACTTACATTGGCAAGCTCTCACCCCATTAACGATAAAAATTACCACCATTCATCACACCAATTTGAATTTAAAAATACAAACAGAAGTCATACAGTGTACTTAAACGAGTCCTGCCAATGCCACAGAATGCGACTTTACGTGCCTGTGTTTTTTGTGTTTACTATGTACCAATTAAAACATTTTTAGTAATCGACATTGCTGTATCAGAAAATAAGCGTAGATATTTCAATTATCACTAGTTTTGTCCGGACATACAAGTATTTTAATAGCTATAAAGTTTTAATTTTACGACAGTTTGTAGATAAATAGTAAGACTTTGTTGTTCTAAGTAGGTAAATGGTATTTCAGAGGTTGTATAAGTTGTTGAGTAAACGGTAGAGGTAAATTTATCCAAAGCCATGATTAAATTGCAAGTAAATGAGCTTAGGCGTGTTTTGTGTTTCATGGTCAACACTATAGGCAAATTTTTTGATTTTCCTTCCCCAAGATAGTTGGAGAAAAATTCTAAATCAATGACAACTAAATTTCAAGACTAGTTCTGGGAAGTCATATTTGGATAAAATGGATTTCAAGTTTATTGAGTATATAGACACTCCCAGCTACCGTTGAGCTTTTAGTGCACTAAATTCGGGAAAATTCATAGTTTTTGTACCAAATATACAGCTTTGTAGAAAGGAATAATAATCCATAATACTATTTTGCAGCAGAGATATACTTCCGTAGTTGTGCTTTTTACTACTTTTAGCTATTTTTAAGCTAAATATGTGACGCCGACGGACCAAATGAATTTTCACAATGCTTTCCTAAATTATAGTGGCGGTTAATTATGTTCATTACATCGCTAAGTTTCCATATGTGTAAAGCGCGAGTAAAACTTAAGGTGACACCACCAACCATCCTATTTAGTATTTTGCATAAAATTGTTGTGGAACGTTTTCGGTCAATTGAAATTCGGAGAAAACCTGTTCGCGAACACAGTGCTCGTGATACGTATCTAACCATTTTGTGTTCGCGGAAATTCAAGAAAAATTAGCAAAACTTTTGACAGCGAAAATTTGTCGAATTTGAATTAAACTGGATTTGTTCATGAACTTTCATAAGCTTACATAATGGTAAGCTTTTCATACGTTGAGAAGATATCTTATTTTATTGCACTGTGCATAGTCAGTTAGTATTGTATCGCATTGCCCAATGGGTTTTTGAGGCACCTTACAATCTCAACTGCTAGAGTTCGTTTACCAATCGAAAATGGAGTATGGTAAATATTTGGGTTTTATCCGATCATATGTAACCGCAAACTGAAAATTTTAACAATAATCTATTCCGCCGAAAATATTACCAAGTACACAAGTAATCAGCTCCACAAACACCTTAAATATAATTGCACAGAGCCAAAATTTATCTGTTGTACCAAAATGAATGATGGCTTAAACTATACTCCTGTAAGCAAACAGTGCAAAATTTCCTATACATCGATGTTCAGATTTTGATTTGCGTTGGCATAGGCATAGCCGGCATAATAGTGCAGTTCTGTAGGTAGTTCTGGTACAATCATTAGTCCTAATTTGACATACTTTAATAATGAACATACAGGTTTTTAGTATTAGTAAAACTCGACGCAGCTGTATTTTCGTACTCAGGCAAACAAAAAATCAAAAAGATCAATTGTTGGTCAGCTAGCTGTACCCACATGTCGACAGTTCCTTTAACAATTAGCAATATTTTGTTCATACTGTATAATTTTCCCGTTTACACTTAGCATAAATAAGTTGTGTTCAACACTCATAAAAGCAAAATAAAAACCGAGTCTGCGAACGGATGTTATTGAATAAATTTTGTTTCTGCTGAAAATGTATGTTTACATGGGTAGGCTTCTGCATGAATGGAGATGTATTTTGCTTTGTGACTCTGTAGAAGCTGTTATTAAGAATAATAATCGTATGCAGACTGACGTTCTTGCAGTTATAAAATTTGATTTTGATTTAATATGCTGTTGTTATCATTTCCCAGGAAAGGTAAAACTTATTTCTTCTTTATTTTTATCTAAATTGACTATATATTCCTTTATTACCAATTATATTTTATTTGGAGAAAAATCGCTCTTACAGATCTGGGCAAATGTGTTGGTAGTGCCGCTGCTACTATAACATATCACTGTGTTCAGAATCAATTTGCAATAAATTAAATCATGTTGTTGCATAATCAAAAGCTCGTACATTGTTAGTTTTACTCACAGATCACAACACTGATTATACTATATAGGAAAGAAATAAAATATATCGCAAAAGGATTTTGCGCTTCTTTATGAAAGGGCATTGTTTCAAAAATTACATTTTATTATTTTGTGTCTTTTCAATTTTTAAATATATTAAATTATACATTTTATTCCTAAATCGATTAATTCGTTTAACATGTCGAAAACAGTTTTTCTTCTGGTACGAATTTTGAGACAAAGCTATAATAGTGGTAATGGCTAGGAATAAATCGAGACGATGACGGTCTGTCAATCGATCCCTTGAAATCCTTTGGTTATTAGACTAACTGCTAATCTACCACCTTAGATATGCTATAGTAAGTTCAGTATGGCAAAGCCTTAATTTTGGATAAGTTTTAGTTTTGCCTTCAGTTTTACCCTGAGTATTAAAACATCGTCCAAAATCTTTCCAATTTTTATACAAATCTAAGTCAACTGAAATAGATATTTGTTCGTACTGACTTGGTGCTGTTTTATACAAATAAAAACGCGGAAACATGAATATACTGACATGTGTTGATGCAGTGTATGGCCGAACGAGTTTATTTAAGTCATGCACCAATTGCAGATTTCGGTATTATCGATTTGGCAAGGTTTCAATATGCAATATTGACATTCGACCGCGTTTCCGCTCCAGAATAATAGAGTGTTAGTTTTCTTTATCATCGCGTTAGCATAAATTGCAGGTTTAAACGTGCGAAACTTCGATAAATTAAAAAGACAAATTTGGGCAACCATCTTATTGAGATATTTAAAGCCAGGTCTGCAGATTATGTGCTGATGACACTGAAATATTTATTGCGATGTCGGCCAGCGATGCAGTGAAGATCATATGTATGGAGACAGGGAGCCAAAGTATAAATTTTGACTAACTTGATAATTTTTAGCAACGGATACATCATGTTGTTTCTTCAATATTCAGGTTAGTCTATTGTTTCTGTAATATGTCTCATGACTCTGCATAAGTATTTTCCTAAAAGGCTATGCTTAGGAAATGTTCAGCTGCGTGCACTATGGTTTTTAATTTTGTCACAACTATTGAGACAGCTTATGTTGGACATTGATGAATGGACATTTTGGCATACATTTGGACTATATAGCATTTATTATACCATTTCAACAAACATTAGTGACGAGCAACAAAAAATTAAACATTAAAATATAACTTCTGTCCGCGATCAGCTCCAAATAAAGCAACGTTCTCTAGCTAATGTCTCTCAAATATGCAAATTAACAAAGTTGAAATTATTCTTAAACCTGCACTGAAACATTATACAATAACAATCATGTATAAACTTGGATCAACAGTTGCAGCATCACTGGACATCCTATTGCCCATCCGGGCTTGAAACTCCACATGTCATAACGCTAACGTTACATCCCAAGTTTATAAGCCTATCTAAAAGCAATTCTTATACCATATGTAACGACGTCAACGCGGCGGCCCAGTATTCTTGTACGCATCGTGCGGACCACTACACTCCCGACCCCAAAGTTATGCCCGACGATAGCACAAGGTTAAACACTACCGGCAATGATATGTGAACTGTACACACATCATTTTTGACTCACCAACCAACCATTGAGTTTACCAACCGTCAAGCGCTGCGTCCACGTGGATTCACGAGCTAAACGCACATTAACCAACTGTGCGACCGCCAACTGTTACCGCCGACATAAACACTGGTTATAGTAGTCCATAATCGCCTTGCATTACATAGCATGTGCAAACTTTGTGCACATGCAACAGTCAACCGATGCTCCACCGGAATAGCTTCACCGCTGCGATGCCAACAAATGCTGGACGCCGGATACTACACGTGGA
>JASANE010007319.1:0-19766 GCA_030248225.1 Trileptium ribeirensis | reverse complement strand
CCCTGATACATACATGTATATTTATGAGTTATCACTTAAAGGGTGACTAGTTACCCCTTATCAGCAAATCCGGGGGTTTACATTTTTGGGGTTTCTTTTCCCATGCCCGTAAAGGGCACTTTGTCGCCACTAGTATGACTATATTTCCGCATATATACGACTTTCTATGGACACTTACAACACACACCACTGGAAACGTTTTGCGAAAAAAGTCAATATTATGACTATAGAATCTGCCTAGGTTTAAAAATCGTATTACCTATTTGCAGGCCACAATTTTCAAGTTTTTCCCGTTTTCCAATTTCTCATTTTCCCCGGTTTTTTGAAATAAAATATACCCTTTTAGCACATGATTATTTAATGTTCACCATGTAATATGACCCCAAAACTGCCAAAATATAGACCTCTCCAACCCTTTGCGTGTAACAACTAAATTGAAAATATGCCAAAATTTACAGCAAACTTGTAGTTGTCGAGGAAAGGATTTTGTATAAAGGTACATTTTTGATTTCTCAGCGATAGTAGTAACTACAGAATAATTGATTTCCATTATTCGATGATAAATTTCCCGTTGATATCATATTACCCAATATTTCCCGTGTCTCTATCTATGTGATGCCGATACATAACCGTCTTAGGTGGGACGCCTCTGTCGCGAGATACAAGCTGTGAAACACTGAGTCACCATCAATTCTGCTAAGAAGCATAAAATTTTACCGAAATCCTTCCGCCTAAAGACGAGCTGGAAGTAGTTACACTAGCAGACAAAAAATCTTCACAATTTTCCTCCTAGCGTCCTCATCACAGCTTTAACAGTTTTCTCTTGAAAACACGCATATTTCCGACACTGTTTCTGATCAAATACTGCAGTGTTTTTAACGCAAAGGTATTTGTTGCGAAATTATGACATATTTAAGAGATTTAGATAAAATACTAAATTAGAAAAGAATCTGCTCTTCTTGCTTTAACAATTTTGAAAATTGGATAAAAATATCAAAAATATTCACAACCCAACACGGAGAAGAACATGATATACAAAAAGCATACGTACAACAAACTTCTACAAATCTTCGATTTTTATATCCGCCCAAAATAACATTCAACAAGTCATTCAGCTGTATATTAAATGCGAAATTTAAAAAGAAATTACTTTCGAAATTTTTTGAAAATTGGATGAAGATACTAAAACTTTCAAAGGTCAACATGCTGCTAATATCTATGTCATGATGCTGTTCAAAAAGATACATAAACTTCGACAATTTTTCGTTTTTGGGTTTAATTAAATGAAATTTTAGCAAAATACTCTATAAACTAAGGTATCAATAGCCTAACACTAACAAGATTCCAATCCTTCACAACGCGTCATAACGGTGAAAGTATCGTATCAATTTAGTTTAATGTATGTTATTAACCATGCATATTAGAAAACTATAAAACTACATCTTCGTACATTTTTTAAATTTCAAAGCATCAGAAAATATCTCCGTTCAAAATATTTCAAACCATCATAAAATATATATGCTCAAAATATAACGAAATTTGAAAAACCAATATCAACAAATTAGCACCTAGAATTTGCAAAGCTAGCAAAAATAGAGCGAAATTGTCAAACCAGTTTCAACGTGCAAAAACTATTTCATCACGTCCACTTATGTAAACACATATTCATCAACACTTTTAGTATCACATACTATCAGGTTTTTGTGCAAAATCCTGTGCATGGGTACACTAAAATTTGAAAATGCACACCTCCATTTCAGAACTTTTACACTGCTCAGAACTGCACAAACTTTTACACACTGAATTTTTGGAGAATTTTTTTAATTTAAATGCCAAATAGATTTCTTTTGTTTTGAAAGGCATGTCAGTACCAAATACTCTGATATTTAAAATCCGATCTTCAAAAAGATAGGATATGGATATGAAAAGGAAGATATGACTGGAGGTTTCGAGCAACTTTTTGATTTTTCACACTATAATTTCAGAATGCACACTTTAATTTGAAAATGTACAACCTTTTTCACACCGCGAAAAACGAAAAAACTTTGTATGCTATAATTTGATGAACTCTTCACAACTTAACGTTAGTAGTGAATTTAACGTTGTAACGATTCTGTGCACCTTCATTTTTGTGCGTAAACTTATAATGAATTTACCAACCATTATATTTTGTCATAGCCGATGTCGAATCGCAAACACTTTTCATGAAAAAATGCTGAATTTCAATTGGTATTTTACGCATCGAAAAATAACGAATTGGCGAAGAAATCCAAGTGCTGGAAATTACACTTTGTGCTCGAACAGAATTTTGTCGATTTTAATGTGCAGAAACTCCGTTCCCTGTTTATAAAATTTGCGCATGGATTATGAAGTGTTGGCGAACAAATATAATGCAAAAGTAACGTCACAATTAAATCCATCATATGTTAAGCTCTTGGTGATCGCGAACAAAACCCGTTAAATTCAAATCCGGCAAATTTTCGTTCAAAATATATCGGTACAAATATTTTTTCAAAAATTGCGGTAATTCTACTGGAATTGTTGCGCACGTAAAGTGACTAGTTTTCAACTGCAGAGCAATGTGTTTGCGAACAGTTTTTCGTCAAATTTCAATTGATCAAGAACGTCTCCTGACAAATTTTATACGAAATTACAAAATAGGATGGTTAGTATGCTCATCTTAAATTTACTCTCGCATTGAGAAGATACGTCATTTATAATGCAGGGTGTCCATGTGACAAAAGCGACAGTTGCCTATTCGTGCAGTGTTTTGAGAAAATCCATGCAAAAAGTCGTCAGATCTTCGCAAGCGTAACTAGTTGCACAATTAGATATATACTAAATGACACGTCACCAAAATTAAAGAACCTGGTGACTAATGGGTTGAGTGTGACACAGGCAGATGAAAAATATTTTACTGCCAAGCGTTTGACAAATCTGCTCTAAGCTCGACAACGCCATTCACTACAGTAGAACTCAATACTACAATATATCACACTTGATAAAATATTGCAAACTTCGTTAAGCCGAACTTACTCGATTATCATTTCATTCTCGGCGGCCTCTTGTTTGTTAGAATATGGCGAAGACAGTGGACTATTGCCTTGAACTTCGTTTACGTAACCTGCAATAGAATTTTATAATCTTTTATTTCATGAATCTAAGAACATAATAAGTATAGATTCGTTTGCCGATGAACAAACTTTGTCACATCGGTAAATTGAACGTGGATGGCTTGGCTGCCTGCCCACGCACTAGATCGTTTTAGAACTCCAGCTTGGTTTATCATAGAATTAAGAAAACAAGCAGACAATATTCGCAAACGTACAGTACACAATAAACTCAGCTAATTCTACACCCTGCAATGTACAGTTGGGTCTATTTAAAGTGCTAAGCATGGAACAGTAAACAATAAATTTTGGTGCGTTCATGAACAGAATTATATCATAATCATGTAGAAATGCCATACATATATGTAATACATAATTCAGCATTCGCATTTCAGACAAAGTAACAGCAACAACAAAATGTCATTTTTATCTATAATCCTAAGCTAATGTTTTTATCACATGTAGATCACGTCGACTATATTTCATACTGCCATCGTAATATTCAAAAATATATCTATTCTTGATTTATTTTACATCATTATAATTTCGGGCTACTATAATCACGTTAATTTTGAGCTAGCGTATGCTAGTGCATATGCCGAAGCTAACATCAGACTACACTGCTGAACTTCTTGGGGCCATGCTATCAAAACAATGGCGGACGTATCAGCACATTTACGTTATACAGTTTTGCATTGCCACATATTTTTGCTGTGGCTTGTAGTGATCGTCGGTTAGCAGCATTTTAATAATGCGTAGGAGCATTTTCAAAGTAGACAAATATACATTTTGGTATTTCGCCAAATTCAATCGTTTCGTGGTACACTGAACACCAGCGTTATTGTAGCCGGACTGGCAGACTCTAGCGATGCTATTGTAACAGGCGTGCGCACTTCCAAAACGCAATGCCCATGCGACCCCGGCTTTCGTAACCTCGAGGGCGGACCTGATGGGTTCATTTTTCTTTTTCGGGTCAGTCCCAAGAGGCTACGGAGCTTAGCAAGCCGCAGGAGGGATTCACGGGATGTGTTCTGATCCTGCCGGACGGGTTGTACACGTAGTCTAAGTGGCACTACCTTTGAGGTCCCTAGGGAGGTTTGCTCCATCACCTGCTCTCAGGCCAAAAAGACAATACCACTATTAACTGTCATTGTACCACCTGAAAGTGTTAAATTTTTTCTTATTTGTTCTCTACTTTCCTGAACGTTTAGTTTATTTTTTATTTAGCCAGTGGCCCCCACTAGGGTTTGACAAATCCCTAGACGTTTAACGTCGGATAGTGGTTTTGTTCAACGTTCAGCGAAAGTTGTGGGTAAATTTCAGATCGCATGAGTAGCACACATTCACCCTCACAATAAATCGGCGAGTTACGCTAAGGCTTGCGATTTCGAACCCTTCAATACGTATCGCTACAGTGGTCAACAAAACACAATAACACCATGGGTTTTGTTTTAAATGATATTTATTGCTAAGCCAAAATCGTATACAGGTACATCATAAGGGATAACAGGGCAACAAGGATCAATACAGCACGCCGGCAAATCGGGATCATAGTTATATATCGGAGTCTTCGCCTCTTTTCACAGAACTCTCACAGCTGGATGAATCACGGCATAAATTCATCAATTTCACCCAAGCCTTTTGGACAACAGCTGCGCTTACCTTACTCGACACGTAACGAAAGGAAAAGTCAACGATGCGATGCTCAGTTGTCAGCTAACGGCTCGCTCGGAATTAGGGAACTCCATTGGTAATTCAGTTCAGGTAAGCTAAAAGGCGACTAAACAATAATTATCAGGTGAGGTGCGGGTCTAAGTGTACAATGTGGGATTACGAGGAAAAAACGAAAGGTTCCGATTCTGCTCATCCTAGTCTACGGCGTATACAACAAATCAAACACTATGGTACACCATACGAATTGATACGGTGAAGTACTACAAACAAGGTACCATACGAGATTATACAACGAATTAAAAGATATATTTGAACGATTGATACTAGTGAAGCCAGAATTCGAGTGGTGAGAACAATCCCCCGAAGTCTGTTGTAGAAAGCACACACAAACAAAGCCTACACACAGTGCGCAGGTGCAGCATTATATAAACCGTGAATGATGAGTCATGGTTACGCCCGCCTCTTTTGATAGCCAACGTATGCAGTAGACAAAACATCATACAACGAGTACAAAAACAATGAATTAACAATTTACTAATTCAATAAAACCCTAAATTGACAGTGAAAAGAATGTTAAAGAATTCAAACCGACACTTGAGAAAAATCTCATTTTTCATACCAAGTATGAAGCAGAAGTGTGAAAAATATTTGCCACACAATATTTTTGACGCTCGCAATGAGCTTGCCGGCCCAAAAAATCCCATGTCCGACACTAAAACCAACAATAAACACACATTCAGGTGCTTTTCCTACGATTTCTCACCAAAAATTTCGAAAACGTCATTTTTTCTGCCAAGTATATATATGAACTGTAAAAAATATTTGCCCAACAATATTTCTCACACTTGCAATGAGTTTATCTGCCCAGAAACCCCATATAAGGCAGTAAAAGCAACAAAAAACACACATTCAGGTGCATTTCCCACGCTTTTCACCAAATATGAAATTTGGCGCCAACTATAAGCTTATAAACTCCAGATTGGGAAGTAGTTGAAAAACTTGTTATATATCATTGGAAAGCCCTGGTAAAGCTACATGGAATAGGCCTATTAGTTTGCGGATACCTCGTGTACTTATTCAGAAAAGTAGCAAAAACTGGAGGGTGTGCCCGAAAAATGGGCCAAAATGACGTTATTTTGCCCCATAACTTTTCTCACGGCAAAAAATTCAAAAATCGGGCTCCGTCACTACCCCTAAATCGACCATTGCGGTTCGAATGAGCTATCGTGCATCAAAATCGGCCCAACCGTTATCGAGATTCAGGTGCGACACACAGACACACACGCACACACAGACAGGACCTCCTCAGCCCCCCTCCAGAGCCAAAATTGAAAATTCTCGTTCCACTCGAATTCAATAATGGTACATAGTATACAAGAATTTACTGACGTATGGGTTTATATAATGGGTGAGGTTTTCAAAGGTACGACTCCAACTCGCGACGCAGCATTCTTTTCTCACGCATACGTATGAACAAGCGGGCGCAAGTATCCTTTCACAATCGATAAACGGTGTATAACAATATTTGTGAATATATCCTACGTTCCTAGGTTGAGTTATCTTTTCAAAGGACTGTTGTAACATTTCCAGTGACACCACGTCACAGCTTAGTAGTTAGGGTTTGGTACTCCCGGGGATGACTTTCTTTTATCATACACAAGGGAATGCGTACAATAATTGCGCAAATCATTAAGCAGAGAAGTTTCGGAACGGCATCTATGGTTGGCGATCGCTTTTACACATTTTCTCTGTCTCAAACTTATCCGATGGTCAGTTCATCGGGACTTAGCATACATAAGGTGTCTGACTAAGCGTGCCAAGTATGGCAAAAATTCAATACGTACATATGGGAAGTGAACACCGATGTTATTATCGACTTTGAGGAAAGGTCAGCTAAAAGTAAGGTGGATCTGACGTCCACTAACCATCAATGTGATGGGATTCGCGCTCGATAACATATTCTATGCTCGACAAAGATGTATAGGTATATAGCTTCAAAAATTGTATCACGACTCATTTGTGTCCTAAAATATTAGGTAAATTGCCGTTTTAATATCTACGCTCGTGAATCATGGTAGGTTTACAGCGGGCCCGGGGAAGATATTTCTGAGACAGCTTATAGGTCCCGGTAGGAACTATTGGGACCGAATTTCCTAACTTTTCAAACTTGTCTTACGGCAAAATGTACAAAGAAAATGCTAGCTAATATGTACACAACGTTAAAACTCTCAAACACGGGGAAAATGATATTTTACTTTATCAGCCAAATTTTGTCAAAATTTGTACATTTTGATATGGTGCTGGATCGAGCTGGATCCAGGGGGAAAATGATAACTTGCTAATTTTATGTCTAAATCGGGGTTTACTCGGATACTACGCTCGGCTCGGCGCAGTTATATAACTTCTCGACTGGAAATTATAACAAAACCCTAAGTGATCGAGAAAAGCCTAAACGATACAATCTATACTTAGCGGTGCGGATACTCGAAGTCCTAAGGCAAGTTCGCTGGGTGGTCATCAGAAGTACTGCAGTAGTCTGGCATACGCTTTTCGGTAAACCAGCTTCGCGTTATTACAGGTGTTACTTTATAAAAAGGTAAAACAAGAAAGAACAATTTGAGGGCGGCTTACAATTATATGTGTTCGATTCCAGGGTTCTCAGTTCATTTTGTCTTCCTATAACTATGGAAGGCTTGGGCGCGTTGTCTCGAACCTCTAAGTTTGGTAGCATTAACAGGGTCATGAAAGCATGCTTCGACGCTAGGGTAATTCAGCCTATAGTAAAGTTCTAGTGGTCTTAAGAATCGCTTCGGATCCGATGGTTCACACGTGTACTATACTATGCATAAATTTTACTATCCGACTTCGTACAAGAAGGATGTTCGCACGATCGCGATCTTTAGCGCTATATATACGAGTCGTCACAACATTTTATTAGTTATGTGTGATTTTTTAAGCTTACGATTTAAGTACTTAATTAAACCTCACTCGAAAACGAGGAATGCTACCATCGAACTCGCGAGTGGACCACTGCCGAAGCAATGAGCTCTAAGGCTGTCCCCAATTTTCAACGACCTTTACTGGGTAGAGATGCTGAACCTACATATTTGCTTCATAATTATTTGTATATCCAAACTCCAGTACTTGAAGTAGAAGTCCCTTTAATATCAATTTGAATTGCTCATCAACGCTGCTAAGTGATGGGACTAGTGTGATCCAGGGAATCCGCCTAAGCTGACGAACGATTTGTCAGAGGTATACCACTGCGGTTAAATTCATGCAGGTTCTCGCCATTAGATTACTCTATATAAACTGCATGGCTATAAAATACGATTGGATGAATTTACATCAGGTTTATGGTGTGAGGCAGCGGCTAAAATTGTATACAGCCAGTTGAAAATCAGTTCAAGACTAAACATTTAAGTTGCGATGCTTGGTGAGCCATCGACACTAACCGTAAGGTATATAAGTTTTCGTGCATTCAACGTCAAAAACGCTCACGTAAAGAGCTCCATTTGCTATAATATTTATCCAGCGTTTTCACTAATTTTCTCCTATTAAAATGTATCCATAAACGCCCAATCCAATAGTTGTTATAACCATGGCAAATTTTCCTACCAAATTTAACTCGGTTTTCTATGTTCCGTTAATCGGTTCTCCGATCTCAACTGAAATTCTTAGTCCAATCCCTCAAAATAGTGGGGCAAACCTATAATTTTGAATTTCTAATTAATTTGCCAGCCTTCCTCTGTGAAATTTTGCACAGACGCCGGATTCGACCTAAATTTTTGATTTATTATGGCCGGGTCCCGATGGTCCTTTCAAAAATTGGTCCGCCTGGCCGGGACCCGACATTGCATCTTGCGATATCGCTAAATTTTATAATCAAAAATGTTGCCACTGCCATCAAATTTACCAACTCTGGTAAATTTGATACTTTCATTACAGCGGCAGCGTATGGTAGTTTCGAGACTGATAGCTTTCGTGATGTGTTGATGAAAGCTAAACGTATACAGAGGAAAGAGATAAACTCAGAAATATAACAAAAATCTATGGTAAAGCTAAACCAAAACCTTACATATGAAACAGCTTATACGGGAAACACATCTATGAAACTTGTGTGAAAAACTTGAGCGGCTTTTGCGCTGCTCGGGTTTAAATTTATTATAATTTTGAAGGGTCGCGGCTTTACTATTGCAAATGGAAGACCTAAAGGATCTCTATTTGTAAAATAAGAATCATCAAAATTCTTGGAAGCAATTTTTACTTATGGACTATTGAAATTTAGGGTGGGGGCAAGCCACTTTCGGTCACCGGGCAAACGAAGCCGGTTGGGTTCGCTCAACCTTACGGTATTATTTGATAGAGCAAATGTAACGCTACAACTCAGCAAAATTTAAACGAAATTGATGGAAGGAATTTCAAAATATACTAAATTTAAGCCCAAGGTAGGGCCGACCTACTTTCGAGTCGTCTGGTTTATAAATCCGACAAGGCACTAATGAATTTTAAAGTCGCATTCGATAGTGCACGTTCCTACCAAGAATCTAGTAAATATTTAACAAAATTCCTGGAGTAATTTTAGAACTATGTCAAATTTTCGGTCAGAGCGGGCTGTCCCACTCTCAAGGCAATAGATTAAGTTGACTCGATTAAGTCGATTGAAAATCGATTAAATTTCTGGCTCAGTCCAAAAGCGTATGTTACTACCAATATCATAATAAAATCTCAGCAAAATTCCTGGAAGGAATTTTGCAATAGGTAACTTGATCTGTCTCGAATTCCTAACAATAAGTGTACAAAGTGTTACTTCACAACTGCATGGGTTCATCGTAAGTAAAATCATAAACAAAATTGCCTAATCAAATTCGAGAATACAAAAGAATGGCCAAGGGTGGTACGTTTTCCGTTAAAAATACAAATTAATAAATGCATATTTAACCTCGGGCGGCTCACGTTTTATGTTTCAACTCCTAACTGGACTCATGAAATCATATAAAATAGTTCTAATCGCCAGTGTCGCGTTTGTTTATGCCTTAACTCAATAACCGATGCAGGTTCAGGAGACTTCGGCTTGGTGTAAGAAAATTTCCTGAAGCCTGACTACGGGGAGTTGGACCAACATGATGGATGGACAACGGAAACTATAGTACTGATACATGCGTGGCACGGCAAACAATTTATCAAATGCTTCTCCTATTCTATTTGCTAGGTCATTCCGACGATAGATAAAACAGGACTACTTCAGATACTTATATACGGTACCCTTCGTCATCGATCCACCATCCATAGGTACGACCACTCCATCGAAAAGCCAAAGTAAGTGTCAAGAGAAAACTCGAAACTAAGTATAAAACGTGTAAAATAGCTAATACTAAAGCGAGAGAGCTGGTCAGTAAAGTCGACCGATCTCTTCGCTGCCGAAGTCAGACTGAACTTGCTAATTTAGTCGGGCAGATCACCTCGCCTGCTTTCCTAGCTTCTAACCAATGAGAAACAATCTAATAGAGACAGAAGTCTCAAAAGTTGCAGCTAAAGTCCAACGAAGTTCCAATAGCGGCGGTATTACTTTAAAGAAAATGCCGTTACTAATTTAGAAGATTTATGGGGTCGTTATCGTTTAATACCTCAGCTCGAAGACGCCAGCTTCGTCAGCACTTTTACAACGAGATGCAATACATTCAAAGATAAATTTAATCCGTAATCGTCACCCTTTCTTATCAGTAACTTTAGGGTACCAAATTTACATAAACTTTATATTAAAATCTAATAAATCACCTTAAATTTAATATAACTTTAAGGTGGACTCAATCGCTATATTAAGACAATTTTCCTGGATTATCCATAGTTCGTCCTTTACTTTATTCTGAAATTTCTGGAACTTTCCAGTACCTATATATGCACAAAACCCTATATTTAATATAGGAATGATATTAGTTTATAATTCGAATTTTCAAAACAAATTTATACAAACTCTATATTTAATTCGTATTTACTTAAAAAGTATTTATCTACAATGCGCTTGGACCATTTTAATATAATGCTATTTTCAGCTTACTACTCTAACATTAATTTTATCAAGCTTGATAAGGTCAAGCTTATTTAGCTTACTAGTGTGCTTCTCGATACTTGATAGGAGCTTCCAGCGAAGGTCAAACTATAAATAAAATTATTTTGTGATTTCAATTCATAATTGTTGACTTAATAAATATAAAAGAATGAATTTATAACAGCGTTTATGGTGAATTATAAATACATTCACCAAGCAGCTACTTCGAAGATTAACGGATATAGACTTAATATTAAATTTATGTGTTTACTGGATTCAATATCAAAACTGCTTCTACCTACATACGTATTTTGCGTAAAACTACATACGGGCATACATGTTGTTATTTTTGGGATCAGCGTCCAATTAAGCAAAACGCTGCTATGTAAACAAAGGTGGGGTAAAGGACGTAAAAAGGCTTTCATTCCCTCCAACGACTCCGAAGTGCCAAACGGGCCTCGGAATCGGACTCGGTTCTCCCAGCCGAGTATTTTGATACCAAACATGTCAACTTTCAGACAAAAGGGAGAAACTGGGCTCTCGGGTGAGCCCATCGGAGTTTACAATAAATAATTAAAGCGGTTACGGGTTGCCGCGGGTTCGGTTCGTGTTATTTTTTGTGAGGTGAGGGGCACATTTTTGTGTCGGATTTAGTAGTAAGGCGAATCTAATGATGGGTTACACGCATATCGGGACATTCCGCTGAAGCTCATGGGGTACTGTACCCAGGGTGGGCACAGCGGATCTGTTCCGGGCTCAAACGAAAGCCTCAGTCTAAAGATGGCATTTATACATTTGTATGTGTATTAATCGTCGGAATACCTAATTAAATGTAAATACAACTTTCGATCAATTTTCAGAGGTATATATAGTTATTCCTTAACAAGTCCGAGGATCCTGATCGGATTTACACGCAACCGGTCTCTATAGAAAGTCCGAAGAATTCTGTATCGAAAATGTTCAGCTCGCAATTAACGATTACACAACGGTTCCGGAGTTATTTTTCTCTCTACAATTTACTAGTGCATTTCTTAAACTTCAATACTGGCAAATTTGATAACGGTAATTTAGACTTATACTTTTCAGAAATTCTGCTACTTTGCTGTTCTCTATAGGGCGAACAGAGACTAAATTTTTGTGGTCCTCAATTGTGAGGACAGTCGTGACGGGTTTTAGTCACGGCCAATCTTTTTCACTAAAACTGGGCTAAATTTCCCTTATAGTCTTATCACACGAGGTAAGCCCATTTTCCTAACAATATTAGCTTGTCGCGGGAGTCGTACCTCTCTATTTATTCGCGGGTCGGGGATGGCAAGGGCTCGCGAAACCCGAACTATTATACCTATAACATATACATATTTATATGCGCAAAATCGTTAACTCTTCTCCGAAATCGACCTAATCATGGGCGATTGCGCATGAATACAGTCAGGTTAATACATATGTACCAAAAAAGCAGCAAAATACAACCGCGTTCATAAGGGCAACGTCGAAAGTACAAAGAAATGGTATATAGTTATGTGCCTTTATAGCCACAGCATTCAACAAGGGTACATCGAAATCAATACCATCATGACAATGCAATTATACGTGATAACTATGGTACAAAACGAGTGCGGGGTTAAATACGATCATAACATCGATTATACGCATGAACAATAGCATGAATATAAATCAATTATAAAGAGCCAATGCAACCAGCGTATCAATTAGACATATATCGTTGATGAACAGATGTTTGGAAATGTATCTCTGCGGTCAGTACGATATTAAAAGACAAGAACCAGCAAAATGTTTCGCCTGCTACGCACTGGCAATTACAGAGTTTTCACAGTGTGCTAAACTATATGATGGTTCCGGAGGCGAAGCATAATAACCTGTGTAACATGTACAATGCCGGATTACGGACGCAATTTCGAGAAGTTTAGGTCACGGCACCTAAGATTGACAGAAGCTATACTTGAGGCAAAGCTACTTCAGCCAAAGATTGGAGACAATGCTCAGGTTGTTACAATCTTGGCTAATACATCCAAGAATCTTGATTAAACTCGAGGGCAATTCAGCTGTCAAATTGTTCGAGCACATAGTACGTCGACCACTCAGTAGCCAGATTGGTTAAATTTGTTATTAGATAATATATAAAAGATTGAGAACATAAACGTTAGTTTGTACCAAATGCTTCTCAAATATGACAGCTCCCAGTGGACACATCGCACTCCGCAGTGGACAACTTCGTCAACCGTGGGACATCTCTTCAGTCAGAATATGACAAAAATTTCAGACAATTCCCTATGTTTGAGCGGTAGCAGTTCACTACAAACAGCAGACCAATATGGCAACTTCGAAACAATATGTGCCACATAGCCCGGATTTACGATTGATCTGTGGAAATAAGGATTTTGCAAGCTTTGGTCAATTTCATATACCACTGGCCAGAACATTTGAGAGTGTCGTGATCGATAGGCCGTTTAGCACAGATATTCAATTCCTGCAGTTATGCAACGATACGGATTGTGCGGGGTGCGATTGCAAAGCAATTAATGCTAAACGCATGATCAAGTATAGTGGAATATACCAGCAACAATCGCCCGGTTACGACGGTAACCTCACTCTAACACCAGTGGAGCTAAGTACGAGCCAAGCCCTTCAGTTGTTGAATATCAGGTGCGTCCTGTATCAGCTACCAACGTTGAAACAAGCGAACAGCCAAACACCAATAATATAGTCTAAATAACTGTTCAAGTTTACCGTCATATAAATTGGTAGCGTTACAAAACAATCACGAAGACGGACAATGAAAGTCGTCCTAAATGGCATGAAATTAAATGCGCTTGTTGATGCCAGAGTGCAACTATCACTGCTTAGTGCAACGGCCGATGATCAATCCAATAATCAAATCTGGTATACCTACTGGACGACTTGACAAAGTGCCACCAGTTTCTGGCCATCTAATGCAACTTAAGGGTTTCATAGATGTCCATCTTGTAATAGGGCAATCAGAATATCAAGGGACTGTAGCAGTAGCGTCGACATCGCCTTATGAAGACATTATTGGACGAGATCTATTGAGGCAAACGGATGAAATTAAAGTGGCTTCTAGTAAAGACCAACAGTCCCTTTCAGGCGATACTGTTAGCGTGAATATGGTTCCATTGGTAGTACGTATAATCAAATGTAACCCCGACTGAAACAGTCCATGTACCGTCCAGAACAGAAGCTGGCCTTCTAATTAAAGCCCACCAAAACCTAGTAGTGAACAGTACTGTAGGATGCCCGAACTCTGATGGTCGGTTACTAGTACGCATTTGAAATCCTGGTGAAGATCCGTTAGAACTGCACGGTGGCACTACATTGGCATCGGCGAAGACGCTAAGTTCGGATGGAATGCCAAAATTTGATATTTGAAAATATAGTTCGGATAAATTACTTTGTTGAGCTTCGTTGCTATTCCGCAAACCCTAACAAGGCAAAATAAGAGGAAGTTCGAAGCGCTGAATTTATCGAACTGCGCCCTTAGCGAGCGTGAACAGAAGACTATGTTGGAATTATTGTAGGAATTTGAAGACGTATTTTCCAAGAGGTCACACCCCTGGTAGCGCTACGAAAGTACAACCTCCAAATAGAACTTGCAATGTCCATCCAATCCGGCAAAAGCCTTACGGAACATGGAAATTTTCACGAAGCGGTTAGTGCGAAGACCAACGAAATGACAGAAAACAGAATTATAGAGCCGTGGATTAGCGAATAGCCGTCTTCAATTGTCCAAAAGATGATAGATGACGATTTTGCGCTGATTATCGCAAACTCAATGCAGTAACAGGTCGCGATAGCTGTCCTATGAAACGTATTGACGATGTAATGAGATCGTTAAGAAAAGCTAAACAGTTCCGTATACGTGCCCCGAATCCAGCTATATAATATAAACAGCTTTTTTACACGCGAAGAATTCTATGAGTTTAGGAAACTTTCGTTCGGACTGACAAACGCGCCGGCGCCGTTTCAACGATTAATGGAAGATACTCGATTGGAAGATATATTTGGTCCATCTTGACGATGTTCTCATTGTTAGTTGGTCAGGCGAATACTTGCTCGATAGATGGCGTCAATTTTTCCTGCGGTTTTGCGAAGATCAGCAAGACTTGATCTTTTCAATGCTTTCTAGGAGTGCAACAGGGACACTTCCAGTTTCGCGGACATTTATCGAGGAGAAAGTAATTCGGAAGACGTTCATCGCTCATTCGAGACACATGCACAATCTCAGTCTATTCAGTTATATTTTTGTAGCAACGGTTGAAGGATTACGGCAGCGTCGGCGAATGACAGTATTCGGAATGCGGTAAAGGAACGATATGCCAAGTATAATCCGAAGACACCGCGTTTGGAAAAAAATTCTAGTTTGGCAGATGCTTGGTTGGAAGAGGATGACACCTGAAGAGTGTCAAGTATGTACACGGATGCTGAAGTCAAGTTGTAATTATTCAAAATCGAAAGTTTCTGCAATTGCGATAGTGCAGCGCGACTTGACGTGCCGACTTAACAATGGACCTGCGTGAATAACAGCTCGCTGGCGGTGACGCAGCAAATATCACGGGGTCGAATATGATAATTACGACTGAATTGTGGGATCTGCTAAATTAAAAACTAAACAGGAAGCCTATAGTAAGCGGCAGAAGCAATTGTATATTCCAACATCATTATGTGAACAAGCTTTCAAAGCAGTCATTTGGCGATCATATGGGTGTTCCTAACACACACCGAAAACTACCTGAACGACACAATTGGCCAACAATGTATTCCACAGCAAAGCGATGGCGTCTAAGCTGCACAGCATGCGCTACAAGAAAGAATCCACTTCGGCGGCCAGTGCAATCGCTCCAATCAATAAAAGTAGTTCGGCCGTGGTATCAGACAATTTGCGATATTGTCGGTACGTTACCGCAAATAACGCACGGCTCTAGGGCAATAAGCATGTGATCGTATTCATGGCCTATTTTACAAAGTGGCTAAAATCCTTCGCGCTAAACGACACTAAGGCCATAAGGCCGCAAAAATACTAGTGGAACAGATTGTTTGTCGTTTTGGAGTTCACAATACGTTTGCTTAGCGATCGTGGAGCATATTTAATGCCTGCAGGGCTTCGCGCAGTCTGCAGCTTGTACGTGCCCTAAAGCGGGCATAATGTACCTGGGTCCTGGGCAGTAAACTGTTTGTTGCATAATATCACTAAGTATATATTTTATATATCATTTCCTAGCGTAATAACGTAGTAATAATGTTTATTTATATTAATATTTTTTTACAAATAGAAAATTTTATTAATATAATTTTGTTTTATTTTTACATCAATATAACATTGTGCAACTATAACCTTGGGGTGCTGGAAAGGACCTAGGGTCCAACCAGATTACATTAACCCCTCCTGCTGTCATTCATTCATTCATTCATAACCTCATCTATTTTGAGTTAGTGCACAAATTCGTTGCGTAGGGACAAGGGATAGACCCTAAAGTGCTCCCCCTCAGACGGAAGTCAAAAGCAGACAGGTCGATGCACCGTGCGTCCAGAACGCGTTGTTCGGGGCGCGACCATTTGAGCTTATCCTGGCCTTGAATCCTTCACCTCCGGAGCCGGCGGATCATTGCGGCATTCGAGGTAGGCCGGTTTGAGGCGGTCGATTGATATCGATTGAGCCTTGCCTCCCGGCAGGTCCACGGTGCAATCTTTGTCGAATCGCTTGATAACGCGATAGGGTCCGTTGTACGGAACTTGCAGTGGCCTCCGAGCGGAGTCGACGCGGACGAAAACGAACTGGGCAGCGGCGAGGACCGATGGAATGTAGGAGGCTCGCTCGACACATCGTATTGTCGTTGGCGCGATGTTGTTCATATCGAGGTGAAGGCGAAGGGCGAATGCCGTCGAGTCCGGGAGAGGCTGCTGCGATTTTGGAACCATCATTTCGCCAGGCAAGCGCAGGGTCGTCCCATAAACCATCTCTGCGCAGGTTGCATTGATGTCTGGTTTGATCGCCGAACGCATGCCAAGTAGAACCAGTGGTAGCACCTCCGAACAATGTTAATTATTTGATTGGGCCTTGATCCATCCCTTGAGTTGCCGGTGAAATCGCTCCACCAGCCCATTAGCGATTGGGTGATAGGCCGTGATTCGGAATTTTGTTGCACCAAGAATTCGGGATAGCACCTTGAACAGCGAGGATTCGAACTCACGTCGGGTTCACCAATGTGGATGCCACATTTAAACTGATAATCTTAATTAAACTTACTGTACACACATTTATATACAAAACAAGCATGTGTTGCATCATGCGCGGGCGTTTGTCCACGTGTACACGATTGCATCAGTTTGCATCATCATCAACGTGTCACTCTTCTGTCCAGCTAGCTAGAAGCGTCACGTAGGGACAAGGGATAGTCCCTACAGTATGATAGTGGCAACTTGATTACTATTCATTATACCTAAGAGGAATCATATCAAATGTACAAATGTGAAATTAAACCATTTTTGTTTGCGGAAATGAAACCAAATCAACTCGATTCGAATCAAGTAAAAATAAAAGTGATTTTAAAACGAGAACTGTGCGATTTAATATGCTTTTAATTTGTATCATATCGCTGTCCACATCGTATCGTAGTTCCTGCAAACAGACGTGAACCGCGCGTCGCTACACAGCAATAACTCGTTTGACTACAACAAACTTTGCCACAATTGGTAAATTGAACGTAATGATCTGGCTGCCAGCCTGTACAGAAGCTGCTACGTCATGTTAGAACTCCTGCTTAGTTCATCAGGAATATAAGCAAAGCGAGTGAAAAAATACTGGCAAATGTGTAGTACACAATAGACTAAGGAAATTCTACACCTCACAGTGTACAGTGGATCCAAATGCGCGTTCACAAATATCGGGGAACTGAGAGTGAAAATCTAGGGTTGACATCACGGGGGCCAACGAAACCAGTTATGGGACGGCGCTGTGGTCTAAGTGCCATTGTAATAAACCAGTCACCTACAGTTATATTAAAATATCTACAGTCTTTAGCATTGTATTCTGGACAAGTGTACGCACTGTACCGCTGATAGAATAACCTGAGTAATGTAGGCTGCTCATGAACATTTCCTATTTGGAAAAGTTAGACAAAGAATCTATCATTGAATTAAACAACTCTAGGTACGTGTTTGTTTTGATTTAAAGCGCATAATTCATGGGGACAGTTCTACTGAAAATTATACACATTTTGTGTACAATCTCTGTTTACAGAACCAAAACAATCACATCTTGGGCATACAATATCAAAGTGCACAACTCATAATAATTGCTCAGCGTTTTGCACTCCAGTGAGCTTTGGAATGCCCGAAAGTAGTGAATCGTTACCGTCGTCCAAAATGGAGCAGAATTCAGTTGAAGCAGTTAATGTTCAAACGAATCAGGTGGATCGTATAGCGAACGTGGATACCGATGTCGATGACGAAAAGAGCTGTGTACCAAAGGATACTTCCGCACCCATCTGTCTCTATAACATCTAATTTGTAACAATGCGATAAAGTGTTGCTTGCACGTCGTCTGCAATTTCCGGTGTGTCAGCCTGTAAAATGACTGCTCAATTAAATACTGTAAAAGCAACCACTCATGTGGCTGCGAAATCATCTTCGGCTTATGTAACATCGCTACATTTAAATCCGGTGACGAGTAACTTCAACTGCAGCACTGAAGCCACTGAAATAGGTTGTAGTCAAATACACACGAATAGCGATAACTTATTCTCTTGTGTAGCTGCAAGCGGAGTTGCAAGTGCAGCCATATCTCAGCCACAACGAACATCATCCAGTGATATTTCGTCAAAATCGATTTGGGACGTCATCGAGTCGGTATCAGCTTCCGTGCGAAACACCGAAAAAAGGCAAACGCAGACTAGTAAGGCCGTAGTATTTAGTTCTTCGTGTTGTCCAATAAAGAACACATAACTATTAAATTTATACAAACATGTTTATTAATACATGATCTCTCCATTCGCTGAATATTTTTGTGCTTCGCACCACCGTGAGCTCCTAGTTTGGAATCGCGGGGTTCACGATTTTGTCAGGAGGCACGCGTTAAGATGCCCTCGGTTCAAACAATGCTCAAAACTAAAAAAGATTAAAATTAAATATTTTCAATGCAAATTTGCTAAAATAAATTATGTAAAACTTTGGTCGTAAATGCTGTCATGACATCGTGGATAAATGTCGAAAATAGTATTTTGATAAATTTTGCATAATTTGTTGGTGAAATTTTTACCCTTCGGTTGGTATTTTAGTCCAGATTTTTTCAGCGATGTGTGTTGTCGGTCGACTGAGTGGCTTTTAACCAAGGTACTCGAAAAAATGGCTTTGGGCATTGAAGGAGTGTCTAACGATTTATCAAAAGGAGGTCTTCAACTCTACGTTGGAGAGCCTATAATACATCATTGATATTATGCCATGATCACATGCAAATATGGATAGGCAGATTCTACACGTGGTTGCATATTCGTTACGTCGTCAATAAAAAATATAAGCAGAATGAACAAGGGGTTAAAATTTTTAAAAATGATATTTAACATCTATATCTGTCTACTAATAGCCTAATATCGGCTTCCCGAATTATGGCTAGGAACTATCGCACATCTGGTGAGGTAGCTTGCTTTGTCATTTGCTAGGTCCAAGGCAAGCATACACGATTAGCTTGGTAAGAATGGCATATGTAACGAATCCTCCGTGCTTCTTATAGCGTTACCGTAGACCGAAATCGTTGCAGTTTACCACGTTGACATCATTACGTCTGGTTCCTGGAATGTTATTGAACATGTTGAAGGTATTTTATAATAACCTATAAAGCCATTTTTCGTAGTGTCATGGAAGTTGTCAGCCGACAGCACGTACCTAGTCCAAAGAGATGTAAA
>JASANE010007318.1:0-29136 GCA_030248225.1 Trileptium ribeirensis | reverse complement strand
AATGTGACGCATTGCACCACAAATTCGGTCACGCTTGATAGCCCGTATCAAATAGCAGCGCTTGGCCGATTTTCGCTTCAATGCTATCCCTGTAAAGGGTTTTATCAAAGAATTTCTAAATTATAAATTTGGAACATGGCTTCGGAGATTTTAAGCTTTTCGGAGCATCTCTTCCGTGTGGTTAAATTTGGCAGCACAGACAAGGTTTTGGTAGCGCTGTAATCGGCATGGAATGCTTTGTCACCCTAAGGCACTGTATTTTGGATTGCGTGAACAGTTGATCAAAAAATCCTCGGCTTTTTCTTAGGGAACAATTTTGACATTTTTCCCTAAAAAAGCTGAGCGTGGCATATCTTATGATGCATTTCGGGTTGGATAGCGTATATTACAGCGCCTGAATAGTGACCTACTCCTATTCGTAATAGTTTTTACAGCCCAAACGCGTATTACAGTTACTGACATTAAAATGCCATCTGACGGGCATGACCGGAAATACTATTATTATGACAAGAAGCCGAAAAAGTGGACAGAGTTTCAACTTCAGGAGGCCGTCGACAAATATCTGGATCCAAATAACAAACTTTCTTATGAAACTATAGCCGCCGACTGTCCGTTCGATATTTAGACCCTGAAAGTTGCCGTTCGAAATCGGGAGCTCGGAAAAGTCAAAGGAACATAAGGACGCAGTGGATCTCTTACTGAAGTAGTTCCACGTAGTTATTTTGCCAATTTTGCCGCATATATATACGTATTCCATCTTAATATATGTAGCTTATTTTCAGGAGCAGCCCGCACCGTCTTTACTTTCCGTGGACCTAACTTTTTTTCAATATTTCAGGATGAAGGCGAAAGCCTGGCGTCGCTTATTCGAGTCCTCGCTCGTACGGGTTTCGGTTGTCAGCAAAAGGACCTTCCGGAACTTGTTGAGAACTTCTGCAAAACACACAACATCGAATGCTGGTCCAATCACCCGCCGGGTCGGAAATGGGTCGCACAGTTCCTCGTGAAACACCGGCTAACTCGCCGAAAACCAAACGCTATTTCAATCTCCCGAATAGACGCAACGTCTAATCCTTTCAACATCTACCCCCTCTATGACATTCTGGAAGAAGAATACGACAGAATGGTTTCTTCCGGAGTCGATCTAGATTCGCTTGGTCATCATATCATCAACCTTGATGAATCTGGTTTTCCCTATGATCCGCGCCCTTCTGTTGTTGTTGGCGGCTCAGGTGAGCGAACGATGATGCCACGGGCTGCTGAAGGTAGGGCTAACACTACTGTATTAGCGTGTTGTACCGCAAATGGGAAAGTGTTTCCACCTTTGTTTATTTTTGGTAATCTTGCCCAAGTGCCGAAGGGTTTAGACGAATTTGACATCCAAGTGACAATGTCTGTTTGGGGGATGACTGCTGAACTGTTTGCTGAGTGGTTTGAACGATTTACCAAACAAGTTACGTTGCGGCCGCTGCTTTTTATATATGATTGTCATATTTCCCATATTAGTGTTCGCGTCATTGAGCCATTGGCTATGGCCAACAATATTACATTGGTCAAGCTACCACCGCACGCCACGGATATGTTACAACCGCTTGATGTGGGCTGCTTTGGCCCACTGAAAGCAGCGTGGAGTAAGCAGTTAACTCAACATTTTAGAAGCAGTCCTACGAAACTCACCCGCAGACAGTTTTGTGAGTACCTAACGGAGTTGTGGAACAATCATATGTCCGCAGACAATGTAAAAGCTGGTTTTGCGAAAACCGGTATATTTCCACTGGATGCTTGTAAGTATGACCGAAAGCGCTTTTCTCCTCATTTGCTGAAGTGTTATGACAATTGGGTTGGTCAAGGAAAGCCAGACTTAACAGACGAAGAATATGCTGCGTTGGTTAAACCTCCAGTGCTTCAAAAATCGCCAACTAAGGGCCCCCTAACTCAAATGGGGCCTAAGCCGACATATCCCCCGCAGCCGATGTATCCACAGCCCTCTCCAGACTATGTAGCAGAGTGGGTACCCGTATGGCAACCTCTTTGGGTAAAGCCCACAAACATTGGTACTCCTCGTCAGCTGTTTAGCCCCGAAAGTGCCGGAACCACAAAGTTCTGCGCACACCTCGGTGCTTTCTTCGTAAGAACGCGAAGAAAGACTCCGTAAGCTGGTGGTTAGTGTCACAACGAAGACCCCCAATGTGGTTACAAGGCGCAAAATGCCAGAAAAACTGACAAGCGATAAAGTTCTTAATAAGCGACGCATAGCAGTCTCAAGAGCGAAAGCTCAAGAAAGCCGCCAAAGTAGCCGCACAGCTAGTAGCCGAAAATAGACCGATAACTTCTGAAGCAGCGGCTTCCACAAGTGCATCAGCTGCAAGATCGCAAACCGTTTCATCTAAACCCGAAAAGAAGCCAAAAGGGAAGCAGATCAAAAAACGAAAGCGCCACCGACAATGACCATCATCATCATCATCTGACAAATCAGTCGACATTATTAACAGCAGCGTTGGCGAAAGTATTAGCAGCAGCTCAGCTGATGAATACGAAGAGCGTACTACCAGCTCTATGGTTCGAGATCTTCAATGTGATCATGAATATGCTGCTGTGCAACCACTAATGCAAAGTGACAACGAGATTATTGGTGATTATTTTGCCGTAGCCTTCGACAATCCCCGCAAGCCGTACGTTGGCAAGCTGTTGCAACGTTTTCGGGATGATGATACTGACTGTGACTATGACGCCGCAGAATTTACTTTTCTTCAGACAATTACCGGCGATCCGTCAAAATACGAATGGCTAGCGAAAGAGGACAAGTCCATTGTAAGCATCAAAAACATAATAGTTGGCCCGATAGAGCTTATGTCTTCCGTCAGCAAGCCAATTAGCAGCAGTCGAGCAGAGTCCAAATCAGTGTTCACCTTGCGTACCGGATCAGTTACTCTTCAAGCTGCCTATGAGTCCTACAGTCACCGCCGATAGCAATTACTACAGCTGTTCACTTTACTTCACGTCCCTTCGGCTTTGGCCATCACCGCCAACCATTTCTACTTTATATCAACACTTGTATCACATCGCAATCGCCAATATTTCGTAATGAACACTGACATTTGTATCAATACAAGAATAATTGTCTTCCTGCCAAGCAGTTTTGCCACAATTTCGATCGTATGGGCACCTACAATCTGTTTCCAACGCTTTCTGGTAAGAAACTGTACTTAATTTTATCGTAAACCTGATGAATTAGGATTGGCTTATGTTTCGGGACTGGCGGCTTTTTTTTCGAGAATTGTTCCCGAAAAAAAGCTGAATGTTTTTCAAATTTTTGCAATTTTGTCTCATTTGAGGGGAATAAAAACTACATAAAACGCTTCCTGCCTTGTTTAGTCATCCTGTAAACTGATGAATCACCGCCACAAGCGTAGAATTTTAAAAAAATTTGGAAAAATTTGATTTTCAGTTTTTTTTCGGGAACATCGCTATATATATTACCAGGCTCAGACAACATCCGAAATATAATTTTGCACGAATGCAAAGATTCTTTAAATAGTTATATGGCTAATTTGTTTCAACGCTCCTTAGAGACATCAGTTCTACCTGAAGAATGGCGCTTTGCGCTTGTTACCCCTATTCACAAAAAAGGGTCGCGGTTCGACAGGAGCAACTACCGACCTATTAGTCTAACATAGGGCCTTGTAAAATTATGGTAAACTATTATGACGGAAAAATTTATGACACATACTTTGGAGAACAAACTGTTGGCCTCTGCACAGTATGGATTTCCCCCAGGACGCTCATGCGAAATTCAATTACTTGACTACTTAGACAGCGTCACTCGCATCATTGATAGTGGGGATAGTGCAGACGCTATTTACCTCGATCTGTCGAAGGCATTCGATCGTGTGCTACATAAACGTCTTGTGCATAAGCTTCGGTCATACGGCATATACGATCCTTTACTCAGCTGGATTCAAGCGTTCCTACAAGGCAGACATCAAAGCGTTGTCGTAAATGGAGTAAAGTCCCCCGCTATACCAGTAACATCCGGCGTTCCGCAGGGATCTGTGCTGGGCCCTGTCCTGTAACTCTACTACATCAATGATTTGGCTGAGCGAGTTAACAGCGCTGTTTGGATGTTTGCGGATGATTCCAAGTTACTCCATCGGATAAATAGACACATGTCCGATCTTGACAACACATCTATTCAGAATGATATTTGGTCTCTTTCAAGTTGGGAATCGAATTGGTTTGTGCAGTTTAACGTCGATAAATTTGGATGCAATTATTTTGGACATCATAATCCAATGGTTGATTATTCCATCAACAATAATGAAATTCATACTATCACGACTGTCAAGGACCTCTGCATTACAATAACGTCGTCGTTAAAACAGTGTGCATCGTTAAAACCATCTGAACAGTGTGCACGCATCGCGGCTGAAGCCAACAATATTCTCCGACAAATGAAGCGTACTCTTCGGTACTGGTACAGGTACCAAACAACATTTTTGATGCTCTACTTCGCTCTGGTGCGATCAAAGCTTGAGTATCCGTCACCGCGTTTTGCCCGTATTATCAACATGATCCAATTGCTGGAAAACGTTCAGCGGCGAGCCACTAAAATGCAACCATGTCTACGCAACATGGATTACCCTACCAGACTTAGCTGGGTTTACAAACTCTCGACGACTACGTGCCGACCTCATGATGGTTTATAAGATCATCAACGGCATCATAGCATACGACTATAACAGGCTATTCAAAATGGCAGCCCACCGCCAGATGGGACAGCACAGTCTCAAAATACGACAGAATACAGCTGGTTCACGATTTGACTGTCGGCACTATTTCTACTCAAATTGCATCATAAACGTGGAACGCTCTTTCTAACGATGCGGTCACTGCTACAAACGTTGAATATTTTAAAACGCGCTTCCCCGACTCCCATGCCATTCCGTTATTGTGATTTGTGCTTTCGGTGTGTTGAAATATTCTAGCCACAAGCATCACGGTTTAGTTCCGTGCGACCAAACAGCCGATAATTGCTATCGGCTTTTATCCCAATCTAACAAGCAAACTGGCGTTAGAGCTTCATCGAACCTTCACTTGCTGACGGATTGGGCCTCCGGTGAACATATATAGTTGCTATAATTTCGACACACAGTTATTTTACTTTTAGTCTGTTTAAATTTAGTAATTGAGTCGAAACGAAGTGCAAAGTGGTGAAATACAGTAACGGACAAAATTAAGTGCATAAAGACGATGACAAATGTGGAACGCGAATGTAAACATATTCGTTTATATATAGACGTTGTTACATTCGATGTTTTCATTATGACTACAGCTGTACCGTCGTGTGTCCTTTAAAAATTGTAGAACGACGTGAAAAAACGACCAAAACATAAATATTCTGAACTGTTTTAAAATGAATACATTTGAGGCTTCTAATAGATATTGTTTTACATTTTGGGCTCATCATATACACCTGGAAGAAAGCAACATAACAAAAATGTGGGAGCTGCGAAAAGACCGACTACCTAACTGAATTTGAATAAAGAGCAAGATCTTAAAGAAATGATTAGATAGAGATGTGTTGCCGGGCAGAACATATGTGCATTAATTACCCTAATGACATTTTACTACCCGGGCACTAGTATTGGTATTGTACTGCAAAGTGTAGTCCGGTCAATCTAAAATAAAAATCATAACCAATAAACTGATAATAATAGCCGCGCTATTAAAATACTAAATGATTGAAGCAGCCAAAAATTATATCGAAACATAGTTAGCAACTGGCCTCAGGTGTATTCTGGTGCACAGGGTTTTATAATAATCATTTTAAAACAGCTTTGCGGAAATAGATAAATATAGCGGCTCTATAACCGCTGACTGTGACGTCGGGCGGGGATAGAGCAACGGTAGAGCGTTGTGCTTGCTGATTAAAATACATACAACACTCGCTAGAAATGACCGATGCTCGCTCGCCAACAATAATTGTTCAATGCACGTCCTTCAATTCTTGTATAAACATGTATTGAATTATGCGTGGGTAACCTTAAGGTAGCCCCGCCAACCATCCTATTCTGTCATTACCGATATCGAATCGCAAACCCTTGTTACGGAAAACAGGCTTAATTTCATTCGGTTTTTCGCTAACCGAAAATTGGCAAAATCAAATCAAGTGCCAGAAATTAGACCTTGCGTTCGAACAGAATTTTAGTGGTTTCAGTTTGCAGAAACTCTGTTCCCTAATGTATTATTATTTAAATTTGGATTATACAGTGTTCGCGAACAAATTTAGTGTAAAAGTGACGTCACAATCAAATCGACAAATTTTCGTTCTCAAACATTTTTTGGGTAATTTTGCTTCAATTTTCGCGAACACAAAATGGTTAGATTTCAATCATGAACGCTGTGTTTGCGAACACTTTTATGTCGAATTTCAATTACCCAAAAACGTTCCGTAACAAATTTTATCCAAAAATACAAAATAGGATGGTTGCCGGGGTCATTTTAAGTTTAGTTGCGCATAAATACATATATATTCCCATACATGGTACGTATTTTTAATTCCGCACACGTGTTCGTAAATTACATACATAGTGATGGTGTTGAGTGCATCGTAACACACATGGTTATGAGCGCAGATACTTCAATGCGATGCTATGCTAACCTGTTGCGATGATCAAAAGGAAGACCAGAGAATTGCTCGAACCAATTATGACACAGAAATGGTTTGATCACAGCGTTCCTCCACCCGGCGAAAAGAGCGATCGCTCTCCAAAACAGCACGTACATTTTTATCACAACTCAGAAGCGAAGGCCACTGTCATATATTGACCAAATATTTGCACTTTATCAGAAAAAATATATGAATCATGTAACGACTCTGGCGCTGATGTCGACAACGTCAAATACCTGATCAAAGAGTGTACATCGGTAGCACCGATCAAAAGGTGTACAGCGATAGGTGAATGCCTCATTTAGAAACATATGGACCCGACCAATAGAAGTACATCAAATGTTGCAACATAGTGGCAGCCTGCGTTGCTTCCGTCAATGACCCGATGGATCGAATGGCGAAGGAGATGACGACATAACAACAACTGTTATATATAATGTGATATCAAAGCTAAAGTCTAAATCGTTTAAGTACCACTCCCTTATTTCGGAAAGAAAATAGAAAAAATGCAGGTACAGTGATGATTGAAACAAAAATACGACCGTTTCAACAGAAAAGAAAAACTCGACTGTCTGATGCACAAAAGAATATTTGCACTTCAGCCAATCAAAAGCTTTTAAGCAAATCAACTTTGATTAAAAGCAAATAAGTTTTAAAATAACGATAATACATAATAATAATTATAGTATATATATGGCAGCTTTATAACTGCTATGAAAATGGGCATGGATAACTCAGTCGGTAGACCGCCGGCATGCGAAACGAAACGCGGGAGGTCGTGGGTTCAAATCCTACCACGTCTAATCTTTTCAGTCGACTGCTTTTCATAATTTTCGTCGTCTAGCACCTATCATTAGACTCAAATGAAAAATAAAATTGCTGAAATTATATGGAGTTCGTATTCGGGTGGTCGAATTCTACTACCGCCTTACCGAACCAGAACCATAACTTGCGGTGCTCAAGCATACATATGCTTGCTTAACTTGTCATTGGCAACCGAGTCGTACGAAGTTGCCGAAATATACAATCGTCACTTTCATTCCGTTTTCCGATCTGAAATCATAAATAGTCCACGCACCACAACCGCATGTGCATCACCGCTGCTAGCGAATGTATATATCACACCAGCGGTTGTCAAGACTGTCCTTAAAAGCCTAAATAGATCATCAAGTCCTGGGCCTGACAAGATCCCCAATTTCGTATTCTGCAAATGTGCTGCGACACTTTCGCTTCATTTATCTAATTTATTCAGCCAATGTATTCGTTCCAGTTTTACACCCACTGACTGGCTCATAGCAAACGTCACACCAATACACAAAGCCGGCAGCAAAACAAAGCCATCAAATTTTCGACCAATCAGTCTCATCTCAGCGACTTGTAAGGTTCTTGAAAAAATAATTTCAACGAAACTTCTCGAGTTTGCCAAAACAAACGATATATTATCCGCAACACAGTTTGGCTTCCGAAAAGGCAGGTCTTGTGAATTGCAGTTAACTGACTATATTGATTGGCTGATACATGTGATAAACGACGGTGACAGTGCAGATATAGTTTACCTAGACTTCCGTAAAGCTTTTGATCTAGTAGGCCACAAACTTTATTGTCAAAATTACAACATTATGGTATTTCAAATCCATTGCTGTCTTGGATAACATCTTTTCTTCAAAATCGCAAGCAATGTGTAATAGCCAATTGTTCTCAAAGCTGTTATCTTCCAGTAACAAGCGGTGTACCGCAAGGTACAGTTCTAGGGCCAACGTTATTTCTCTATTACATTAATGATATCGACTTAGTGGTGACCTAAAAGCTATACTCTTTTGCTGATGACACTAAACTGTGTCGCCGTCTTCATTCATCACATTCACTTCAATCGTTTGACATCTTTGACATGCAAAATGATATAGATAACATATTTAACTGGTGCCGCATCAATAATATGGCCTTTAATGCCGGAAAGTTCGCCTGTCTTCACTTCGTAGCTAACAATCCACAACACACGTATATATATAATAAACGGCTGACTAATACCAAACGTTCCGACTCAACGGGACCTAGGGGGAACTATCTCAAATGACCTCAAGCCGTCGCTCCATTGCGCTCTGGTCGCAAAACGAGGTCATCAGATGGTCAATATAATTCGTAAATGTTTTTCGCATCTCAACAATCATTCCTTTCTAATGCTTCACAAAACTCGTATTAGGCCAATTTTGGAGTACTCCACGTGCGCGTGGTCACCAAGCACAGTTAGAGACATTGCTATTATCGAATCGGTTCAAAGAAAGGCCGCCAAATTACTCCATCCAATAGCAAATTTGCCTAACGACGACAGACTGAGCGCCCTATCATGGAATACATTGCAAACTAGACGGCAGCGAAACGATATGTTAATGATATATATACCGTATGTTAAATCAAACCGTTGATATCCCTCTCACACGGTACTTTATAATTGATCATTCCGAACAGCGCAGAAGGAGAAATTACGTCCATCTTAAGTCTCGTCTGCGACCTAAGCGAAACTGTGCCTTACATTGTTTTGGATACCGAGCAGTGCAACTATGGAATAAACTAGATTCCTCGGTAGTTGGGGCACCATCCATAAACACTTTCAAGCAACGCCTCCACAACTCGACAGCATTACCACATCCATGAATCTGTGTTTGCCGCCCGCTTTTTTTTCTTCAGATTCACTATTTGTACAACGATGCAAATTGCCGATTCATTTCGGCTTGCCAATGGTGATCTTTTCCCAAAAACAAAATTCAAATCAGCGACACGCTGAACCATTGGTGGTTCAGGTACGGTTAACGACAGACAACGTAATTGCTAATTATCTGATTATGAAATAAAATATATTGAGCATGAATGAAATATATTACACGAAAAGGCCAGGCGTATGTTTAATGAAAAACAAGGGAATGTCGCATATAACAACTTTACAACTGCTATGAACTCGGACAGGGATAGCTCAGTGGGTAGAGCACCTGTTTATGGATCTATAAGCGGCAGGTCGTGGATTCGAATCCAACCCTGCCCAACTTTTAAGTCAGTAAATTTTTTCCATCCTTTCTTCAACGAGCACCTACCGATAGGCTTAAATGAACACTTGCTGAAATTACAATAATATTTTTATATAACATTTTTATTTAGACCTAGCGATAGTAGCTTGAAGACAAAAGTATTCTTTTTTCGCTGTTACCGTTGTCGTAGGTTCTTCCGGTTGTATGCCCTTAGTCCGCACTAGTGAGTAGTTCTTTACCTCTACCTGTTTCATATTGACTTTGGATTTCGAACCACTGACTACATTCTCTTTGACTTGGTTGTACTTGTATCTCAGTTTCGAATCTCAGCGATGTTTCGGAATCGGATTCTTCTTAATCTATTGCAGTCTTTCTCTGTCAATGTCGCGAAGGTTTCTTGTTTTGGCACGCATAATCGATTTCGGATCTAGTACTTTAATCCTGTAATCAGCGCGGAATTGAGGACCTCTTCAATAATAGACTCGGGTGTTCCTTTCATGGTTAGGTTTCGTGCTGCGTATATTCGTTACATGTCCACGAATATTTGTCCGTTCCCGTTTGCCGTAACTTTGCAGTTTGTTCATGTGATTCGTCAACGTCTTTCTTTGAATTTTTTATCAACTCGCTGTAGTTGTGTAGTTCTTTAGCTTTCTCGAGAGTCAATACTACCAAGTATTCTTCGGCTTTTCTTGCATTTTTGCTTTTAGAACTCGGAGTTTTTCTTGCTCGTCGTCAATACCGTATTGGGCCAACGCTTTTTCGAGTTTTTTTGCGGAATTTCTGGAAACTCGTCTCGTCTGTGTACGCTTGCAGATTTCGGACTTCGTTCTCCATTTTAACCATGATCGCTTGACCAATTGTTTGTTGCGTTGTGGTCAGTGTTTCTTGAGTCGCCAACTTGATCAGGGCTTCGATCAACTGTTGATTCACCGTCATTAAGTTATTGTTTTGTTGATCTTGATTATCGGTTTGATTCGTTGTCACTGTTGCCTGTTGCGATTGTTGAATTTGATATACGTACGGCGTTGCTGTTGCTAACCATGTTCCGGGATTGATCACTGAATTGTTTCCAACGAATGGAGTTTGATTGTATTGGGGCTACCGGTGTTGTACCGAAGTATCCATATACTTCGTTCTGTATTGCACCGATTGTTCTTTGGTTTTGATTCCATGTGCTCCTCGTTTGGAACGCACCGCAATTCGTTGTCACGCGCGAGGCTTGCGCTTGGTTGCACGTGTTCGCCATTTGTGACCATAATTTGTTGTCGCGTGCGATCTCTGTGCTTGGCTGCATGCGTTCACCGATTGTGTTGCACCAATTCGTTTTCCATTTGCATTAAATCGTGTCTGGTTTCCACCGAATCGTACTTGGTGTACATTGAATTGATCTCGGTTTACAACGGCTTGTATTTGATTTACACCGGTTTGGTCTTGATTTGTATCGAATTGAATTTGATTTAAACCAATATGATCTCGGTTTTCGTTGTAACGGGATTGGTTCACACCAATTCGTACTTTGGTTGCTCCGAATTGACTTTGGTTGCATCAAGCTGATCTCGGTTTGCACCGATTCGTTTTTAGCTTGCACGGAGTTGATCGCTATTTGCGCCAAATTGATCTCGGCTTGCGTTATATCGCATTTGGTTTGCAACGATTCGTTCTTTATTTGCACTGAATTGATCGTAATTTGCGTCGGGTTGATCTCGGTTTGCATTGAAACGCGATAGTTTGCATCAAATTGATCTGCGGTCGTGTTTGGTATACACCGATTGTTTCTTGACTTGCACCGACTTGGTCTTGGCTTACACCGAATCGGGTTTGGTTTGCATTGAATTGCGTTTGGTTTGTACCGAATTGATCGGGGTTTACACCGAATCGTATTTGATTTGCATCGCATTCGTTTTGGTTTGTCTCGAATCTGCTTTGGTTTGCACCGATTCGAATTTTATTTCCACCGATTGTTTGTTTGTCTTTATTACGCATGTTCGGTTGCGGTTGTTGCTCTTGTATTTGCTGGATCTCCACTGTGCTCCGTTCAACACCGATTGCATCTTGGTCACAGACTGTGGGTATTATCGGTTCTGGTTGCTCAGTGTCCTTGTTGTTGCTCGGTGACATATACTTTCGACCCAAACTAAATGGGCCGTAGTATTCTTTTCCTTATATTATGATTTTCGGCCGTTGACCATTTTGGTATTCTTCCACTGTTCGAAACTGCTTTTGTTGAGTTCCAACGGTTCCTCTGTTTTCGTCTATACTGTGTGATTTCTTTGTCGGTTGCTGCATTGTTTTAAAATCATCACGAATGTACCTTATGCTCGATTACGTTCTTGCTGGTCTTCTTACAGACCTGGGTACCGGTCGATAATGCATATACTTGGTTAGCTAACTTTTAAGTATAACTTCGACCGCCGATTGGAGTGAGCGTGTCACACTGTAGATCAAGTAAACGTTGATGAATCCGTAAAAGAAAACGGAATGCATTTCACGTTAGTGTACCATAAATTTTGAAACCGTTTATGGATTTTTATGCGGTTTTTTGTTGGATAGAAAATTTTTTTCTATCCGAAACTTTTTCATTTCTTTAAGGCGTGCCGAAAGTATCGACGAACTTTTGCAAAAGGGATATACCCCCTAATTGGGGGACCTCCTTTAAACTATCTTATAGTGTAATTGCCGTATGTCTGTCTGTGTGTGTCCCAAGTATTGGGTTTGTCATATTTTTGACCATGACTTTTGAAACAGTTTATGGATTTTTATGCAGTTTTTGTTGAGTAGGAGATCGATATTGGAATGCAGTGACAATATTCCTGAGCATTCCCTACACTTTTTTCACAACCCACCACCCTTTGAATTAAAAATAGTGTCATTTTATTGGTTTTCATGATGTAAGTTTTCAACTGCTTCATGGATTTTGACGAACTTTTTTTGTTTCCTTTCTTTAAGACGTGCCGAAAGTATCGACGAACTTTTGCAAATGGGATGTACCCCCTAATTGGAGGACCCCCCTTTAAACTATCTTATAGTGTAATTGCCGTATGTATGTCTGTGTGTCCCAAGTTTTGGGTTTGTCACATTTTTGACCATAACTTTTGAAACCGTTTCTGGATTTTGTGCGGTTTTTTGTTGGGTAGGAAATCGATATGAGAATGCAGGGACAATATTTTTGGGCATCCCCTACGGTTTTTTCACAACCCACGCCCCCTTTGAATTAAAAAACAGTGTCTTTTTAGAGGTTTTCATGATATAACTTTTCAACTGTTTCATGATTTTGACAAACCTTGTATGTTTCTTTAAAACAAAGACGTGCCGAATGAATCGACGAACTTTTTCAAAGGAGATGTACCTCCTAATTAAGGGACTCCCCTAAACTATCTTAATGTCCCAAGTTTTGGAAAAGAAATTTGTCATATTTTGGAGACGACATCTTGAATATTGATAGATTTTTTGTTTCCATCAGCCTGGGGAAATGTTGACACCAAAAAATAACATTTCAGAATAAAAAATGTTCTGCACGCTGTTGTCCAACAGTAATTACATTCAACAAATGCAAATGAAACAACTAACAAAACGAAAATAATACCAAACGAGGGATGAAAAAACAGAGTAAGTTTGTATTTTTTACCAATGTCATAACTTTAAAAATACCGTTTTCCGGAAAAACGGAAAACAGATAAGATCAGAAAGGGCATAGACCCAGTTACAACTGACTATAAGTTGAAACGATAATGGTGTGAGCTTATCGGCCTTCTCCGCGGCACGTTTCTTACCAAAACGTAACCGACATCTCCAATGGTGGCCAAAGGGGAAGAGGGTGACAACAGAGCGAGTTCAAGAATTACCCGAAAATATAAGTATGGTCAAGATTAGGGGAGGGAAGCCACCAAGGGAATGTACCGGTCTACCAGCGGTCGGGGATACCCTTTGTCACGAAGGAAAAGTTGCGCGAGTTCCCAATGGTAGACATGTCATTGTCCCGGGCAGGGATATCAAGGTTGTATTGGAATTATATAGCCATTTCTAATATAAATTGGGTTGGCCGTGTGTAATGAGCAAATTAACTAGAACAAATGCCTGAGTACTTTAGGTGGAGTTCTAGTTGGAGCTTATGTATCATCTGAATGGAACTAAGTGTAGTATAAAAATATCAGAGGAAGAACTTGATTATTTGAAGTAATAATTGTATATATAGCCTGGCTTGATGTTGTGCACCCGGCACCTTTCAGCCATAGCGAATTTGAAATAATTTATTTTGTGTAAGGCAAAATTTAGATAGCGAACTCGAGTATTCGTGCTATCAAAGATCATACCCTGGCAATGTCCACAAGACGAGCCCTGGGTAATGAATTTTACTACTAGGAAAAGCCTAAAGATTGGTTCAGTTAAATTTAAAACTAAATTTAAGTAATTTTGGTCAGCGTTGGCAAGCTCGAGTAATTGTGCCATCCACGCGTAAGTATACTATGGCAATTTCGCATAACGAGCCGCAGTATTTATTTAAAAGAAAAATAGGTTTTGCAGAAAGTAAATTTTAGTGAAAAGTTGAAACGTTATGTGAGATTTGATTTACAAAAATGCGTGTCCAACCATGTATATGGTTTATTATTCATGAAAAGTTATCTTTAAACTACAGCGAGCTCGAGTGGCGAGTCTGTAGTATTTGAATAATTTGTGGTAAGATTTTATACCGAACTGTTCTGATATTTGCTGTGCCCGTGTAGGCTCGTTTAGAACTTAAGGTTCTTTAGAAACTTTTGTTTGTAGTCTATGTTAAAATTTTATACTGCCACGGTGCACTCGCGTAGGGCCGTGAGCAGCTAAATTTAGATTGTCATCGAGTATGTTAACGAATGAAATTGGTATTTCTGACAACAAAATATTTATTAAGAAATCTGATGTGCAAAAGATGTTCGAATAACGATCAATAGCCCCTATTAATTGAAATTTTTGTATAAATTTTGAGACAGGAATACCTAAAAAATCTTACATTTACTGTTAGCTTTTATTGTATAGTTTGTCAGGGCTAAGGGAGAAGTGAGCTGCACTAGCTCTGAAGGCGTCCAAACTCTGGCTTAACTCAGCAATGCGGCCCGAGTTAAGACAGGGTATGGAGCTAGCGAAAGTATTGGCCACTGTCAGGTTTAAAACTTATAGGTTGTGCAATGATACACTAGTACACTCTGGAATGTCTTGATGCTGCTTAGATATAATCCAAGAAGTAAAATGTATTACCTGTGCTGTTGGTTTTACTAATATGGTATGCAAACAAATTGCACCAGGGCTCTAAAACTATTGTTATATACAAGTGACCTAAAAATTAAAAATGTGTACGGCAATATCTCTATAATCCGATAACATAGTCGAACAGGGGTGAGTTTTACGGTTGCTTAGCACCGTATAAGCAAGTAACAATATGCTTCTAAGGGTCAAGCTAGTGCTAGCGCTAGGGAGAATGTACATGTTGCTGTAGGTGACCAGCACCTTGGTAGGGGAGCACGCGAGCCCTAAGTAATTGGGAATCGGCTCACATTTTTGTTAACAACAACACCAGTTCGTAGAAAAATTTTAATACCGTCGTTAGCTTGAAATTTGTGAACAAGAAATAAACAATATAACAGTATTAGTACCCGAAGTGTTATATGAAAGAGAAAAACGTAACAGCCCTGGCATTATACACCTAGGGTAAGTAGATAACAAAGTGTAACACTAATAAGGCATAAAGGTAGTTTCCTTTGTCCAGCAAAATAGAACATACACATCCTGATAACAATTTTTATATCGATTTTTGGATATTTTAATACGGGTTTGGGTTCGTGTTAACCGTGTATTATGGGATACGCATACCCAAGTCGTAACTTTACCTGAGCAAGCTGTAGGTGCTGGGGAGTCTGAAAATAACTAAGAATTTTATGGATTAGTGTTAGTGGGACGAGTGACACAGGATGCCCCTGAATAGAACGTGGGTGTTGGCCCATAACCGCCAAGCCCCCTAAGCGTAAAATTTCCCCGGCTTATGCATTGGGCAACCCCTAGGCGAGGCTTGTGCGAAGACCTAGTTCCGGTGACTAGGCCCCACCCTAGAGCATGCTACCAATGTCATAACCTTCGACGATAGAGCAGCCCATGTTGTGGCAGCCTGGAGACCAACGGGTGGTAGAACGGTGCCGGAAAAGGAGAAAGACCAATCCCACCCAGAGGTTCCCGTTCAGGGGATGGGCTGCCCTCTTTCTGGTCTGCCATAACCCCGGCTAGGACTTACTATGCCTAGCGCACCCGCCACCTTGGCAGGGTCCAAAAAGGCCGGAACAACCTCCTGTTCCGTCACGCTGTCGATTTATAAATATCTATGCATAGCCATTGATATGAGGAATACGCATTTATGCACATGGGAAGCTAATTTTAGTTACCTAAATTTACCTAGGGGGAGGTATTACCGGTGTACGGATGCGTATATGTTAGCCTGCCTACGGTTGCTCTGAAGGATGGACAACTCGTCAAAGAATCACAGAAATCCATTATTGAACTTGTAAAGCTCGCACCAAACTATCAAAGCTAGCCCCTAGCAATTACTAGTCAGCACTAACAACAAACAGAATTCGTCCAGAAGAAAAGGAAAAAACTATCAAATATCGCGAAATTCATAACAATACTAATAAACAACAATAATAATATGAAGAACGACATGGAATATAACAGAAAGCAAATCAAAAATACGGCTGACAATAGTAATACGCACTACTCTATGCGCCATCTTGTAACACAACTCGTCAAGCCAAAAGTTTACACGACAGTGAATTAGTAGCTAAAACAATTTATTTAGTAAATAATAATTACTTAATAATAATATTTATAAAATTTTAGAAAAATTGTGAAAACTTTTAAAACTAGAAAATGTGTATTATTGGGCATCCCGTAGGAGTTAGATAGGTTTCAGGGTAGGAATAAATGGTGGGAACCCCCTGGGATAGTTTGTGAAACCCTTATTATCGTATAAAATTAGAAAATCAAATATTAACGTATTTAGTTTTGGAAAGAAAAATGATAAAAGTTGAGGGAAACCAAAGGTTAAGAAAAATAGGATTGTGGGGCGATTAGAGTGTTCTTAGCCCAGGGAAAAGCTAAAATGTGGTCCCACCCTAGGATAAAATCTGTTCCTAAGTGATAAAGTCCTAATAGATTTATAATTCTACCAATAAGGTGAAAAAGTTGATTTTTGGACAAAATGGAGTATTGTGTCAGGGTATAGAAGTAATGTATCACCAAATAGAGATAAGTAAGGAGTTCACCCGAGTGAGGGCGGGTGTTACCTTACCGTGGACGAAATATGATACACCCCACCGGGATAAGTTAATAATAAATCAAGAGAGAAATGTGTTATTTGACCCAAAAGTAAAGGAATTTAATTTAAATTTCAACCCATATTCAGGAAATAATTGTCCCCGCAGTAGGAATAAAATGAGGTAGTTGCGGTGGTTACCCAAGGTGCGGCCGCGTGCCATTCCACTCGGGAAACATAACCACCACCCCCTTCTGGGAAAGTTTTGAAAATGGAACAAATGTTGATATTTGGTGAAAATATTGAATATTATCAAATGTTAGTTTCAGATTAGTATTTTGAAATATAGGAACCATATAGCCCGAATAAAGAAAATCATGAGTCCCTATGCCCAAAATAGTGAGAAATATCTTGACAAGAGAGATTATAAAAGTCGCCCCTCTGGGAGAGTGAATATCTCCCCAGGGAAGGAAAATTAATCCATGTTAATTTTAAGGTTGAAGTTGAAATAGGTTTAAGTTGTAAGTTTAAGGTCTTGGGGATAGAAAATACAAGGTTGGACCTGCCCAAAAGTTGACACCGCGTTTATTCTCAAGCTTACAATGGTTCATACGACTTTGTTTGCGGCTTCACGAATTCAAGAAGTTTGTCTTATTCTATGTTTCGGTGGTGAGCGAACTTCAGCCATTGGAATTCGGAAAGTTAGCATTCAGAATAACTACATCTGCGCACTGTAATAATGCAACACAGTCCACAGTCTGACAAAATTTGAAAATAATGTAACAGCCTGACGGGTGTGACATCAACAACAGTTTTGGAACGAACCTTGTAAATATAGGTAAAACAGCTTAAAACTCGAAAAATCTATAATCTAGCAAGATCTAGCAGATGACAGGAGTACAAGATCCATTCGCTCACTGGAGGAACGTACTTAGGCCTTGAGGGGATGCTCAGGGAGAGAAGGAAAGGTGGTTGAGATGGACGGGATGTTTTAAAGAAGGTCTAGAATATTTCTTACCAGTTTGTGCCAACTTTCCCCAATTTTACTAAAATTTGGAAGGCGAATCTGAGTGAGGGGAGGTGCTGCACCTTAAATAGGGGTAACTTTCGCTTGGTGTTTGGACTTATGGGAGGTAGAGTGGAGATAACGGTCATGTTATTCAAGTCATTCACGGGAGTGGAGCCTCAAACTGTCTAAAAACAGGAAACTAGCGGTTACGCAACGTGGTGCGAACGTAGAAAGCTCGCATTGCCACGTTTCATCAGTGGGCAGCGGTTACTAAAAGATTGTTTGCTAAAATTTATTCAGAATTGAAGAAATCTTACGACAAATCGATCCAGCGATCGGATTGCCTTACTGGGATTCAACAATCGACGAAGGGCTGCCGGTTCCAGGCGACTCAATCATCTGGACACCGGAGTTTATGGGTAGCCGAAGCGGTACAGTAAACGAGGGTCCGTTTGCTGGATGGATTGGTACCGACGGAATTGCCTTACAGCGTGACGTCGGTCGAGAATGGCGCCTAATGTCTCATTCTGATGTCCTTAATGCTCTGTCAAAAACTAGGTGAGTTGAAATATGAATTTGTTTTGTAATTTTCGTTTGTTTTCCTGGATTTCCAATTGCAATTTTTTGTCAGTGAACAGACGAACCAAGAGTTACTATAGATATATTGGTTTTATTAAACATCGTATGTAAATACAGTGCAATCAAGCAATCAAAACAGCTTTCTGGTATTCTGAGTTATCATATAACCTTTGTAACAACTGTAACTTATAGGACGTTATGCATCATTTACGATAACATGCGTGCGCCAGAGCCTAATTATGTCACACGTCCAGCTCAACTAGTTCGGGTGAACTGTAGCTCAGCTGGGCTACTATGGTACATTTTTATAAGTTAGCTAGCCTTAATGTGACAAACATGGAGTTTAGCTTAGCTAGTTTAAGGAGTCTGCGTGACAAACCGACCGTCCGGCTAAACTGTCAAATGAGAAATTATATTTAGTATTGTGCTTAGAATAACAGCATTTTGTTTTATAGAATTTTCACACTAATTCTAAGTTATATATTCGTTATAATATATACAATAAAGTTTTAAGCTGTATCCCGCTTTTGAAGCATTATTTAGATACGTATAGTAAAACGTAATATTCGGAATAGTCTCTACCTTAAGTTATAGGGAAAAGGTGAATGCCTCGTGACAAAAGCACAGTCCGGTTCGACGCTCGATGACAAATACATAGCCTACCTAGGCTATTCAAAATTTAAATAGTCGAGCTGGACTGTATGCTTGACATAGTAGCTAGCTCATTTGAACGCGTGACATAATTAGAACCATGCGGCCGCATCTTATTGTAAATGATACATTATACCCATGGTCTAACTGGTTACCGCCAGAGTAATAGCGGTCCAAAGAAATTCTTGTAAAAAATCTTTGTTAGGAACCTCTTGTTAAAACGCAGGAGCCTGTATAGAGGGCGCAAACTGCCACTACTTTTTTACTCAATAGCCGATGACAACCATGCGCTAGATAATTGGTCAATATTGTTAGATTCTAACATGTTTTTCTTAACCCTGTAAACAATAGGTGTCGATAGAGGGTAATGCAGGTTACGGGTCGGACACCTCCAAACCAAATCTACCTTCCCCTGAAGGGCTCTGCACACCCACCGCGCCGGAATATTCATCTGAAAATACGGAAGTATAAAGGTGAAAGAGTTTTGAAAAACGATTTATGGTAAAATAAGCAATCGATGAAATATGAAGTGGGTTTTATTCGGATAGACAGAAAAGTTTCGGCAAATTTTTTTCAAGTTTGGCGAAGGGGTATCAGGTCATAGTAGTTTCAAAAACTTTTCACTAGATCAGGATGGCCGAATTCCCCGTCACATAGCCGTTTGCACGGTTTCCGGTTTTTAGCCAGGAGCTAACGGACCTTCCTTCGACGCCTATGCATTGGCCATTTATCCGACGTAGGAGAACTAATCCGCCACTTCAACCTGTTGACCGTCCACCTGGAGTTCGGCTAACCGAAGCAGCAGCTGATATATTTCGCCGAACCTTGCGGTCCCAACGCCCCTCCTGAGCCGGCAGACCTCCGACACATATGCCTTAAATGTTTCAAGTAATCCAATAGCAATGTGTGTCATCTAGTCTAGAGTTTGCTTTGCACATGTGTTGTTATTCACTCGAACTACGCGAACTCGAGCTTGGTATGACATGACTAAAGTATGCTCTCTATTAAGTCATTCCGTATAAGCTACATTGATGTTCGTGTTAAGAAATATTGTAAAGGAAATATAGAGATTCGTTAAAATATAGAGATTCGTTGAAATATAGAGATTCAACCTCGGAAGTGCAAGCCATAATGCGTGGTTCACATTAAGATGCGTGCACGAACTCCACAACTTACGCACTCACAAAAATGAAAATAACACTCTGTCATTGCACGATAAATAATATTAATGCACTGATATCGCCACATACCATATGATATGTTAAAGTTTACATCTATGTCGCACAGAAAATGATCACGTATATAAGGAACTTAGAATAAATGCGCGACCCATTATCTACAGCGTACGGGCAATAGTCGCGACCATATATACACCTTGGGTACAATGGTCATGTCAGTAACTACGAACTATAGTGCGGTGGTGACGACCATATCAACCAGTTTCCAGTTGTAGATATAGACGCTACCATTTTCTGTGCGACATAGATGTAAACTTTAACATATCATATGGTATGTGGCGATATCAGTGCATTAATATTATTTATCGTGCAATGACAGAGTGTTATTTTCATTTTTGTGAGTGCGTTAATTCTGAGCTCATGCGCGCATCTAATGTGAACCACGCATTATGGCTTGTACAAGCTTCCAAAGTTGAATCTCTATATTCCAACGAATCTCTATATTTTAACGAATCTCTATATTTCCTTTACAATATTTCTTAACACGAACATCCAAATGTAGCGGAATAACTTAATAGAGACCATACTTCAGTCATGTCATACCAAGCTCGGCTTCCGCGTAGTTTGTCAAGTGAAGAAGCGCATCTGCAAAGTTGAGCTGAGAAATGAGCACATTGCTATCACTTGAACATTTAAGGCATATGTGTCAGAAGTTCTGCCCAGCGTTGGGACAAATCTATCAGCTGCTGCTTCGGTTAGCCGAACTCCAGTGAACGGTCAACAGGTTGAAGTGGTGAGTTCTCCTACGTCGGATAAATGGCCAATTAGCGTCAAAGGAAGGTACCAGCTTAGGAAATGATAAAGGCCGACGGGTCTAAAATCGGGATCGCCATCCGGAGGAGCGAAAAAAATTTTTGAAAATTTCTATGAACTGAAAACATTTCCCAAATTTCAAAATTTTGGTACCAATTTGCGATAAGAATTTTACCAGAATAACTCACCCTATTTTGCGTATTTTTGATCGATATTCCGGCGCGGCCTACAGAGCTCCTTCAGGGGAAGGTATTCATTTCAAAATTTCAACCCGTAAACCATACCCTCTATGAGAGCCATTGTTACAGGATTAGTCTTGATTTAATTATTGACCGATTATACGCATGGTATTTGAGTAAAAAAGTGGTGGCAGTTTAGCCTCTTCGGCTCCTGCGTTTTAACGAGAGGTTCCTAACAAAGATTTTTTACAAGAATTTCTTGGACCGCTCCTTACTCTGGCGGTAACCGTAAACCATGGGTAGATCACTCTATCATTTACAATAATGCGGCCGCATGTTCTGAGATATGTAGCGCGCGTCGAGTACTATGTACAACCTACAGTCCAGCTCGACTATTTAAATTTTGAATAGCCTATAGGCTATGTATTTGTCATCGAGGCATTAAACCAACTGTCCCCCTTTTTGTCACGAGGTCTCCTAACTTAAGGTCAAGACTATTCCCGAATATTATTTTACTGTAAGCCTGTAAATAATGCTTCAAAAGCGGGATACAGCTTAAAACTTTATTGTATATATTATAACGAATATATAACTTAGAATTAGTGTGAAAATTATTATAAACGAAATGCTGTTATTCTAAGCACAATACTAAATATAAATTTCTAGTTTGACAGTTTTACAAAAACATGGGTTTTTTATCACGCAGACTCCTTGAGACTAGCTAAGCTAAACTCCATGTTTGTCACATTAAGGCTAATTTTTAACTTATAAAAATGTACCATAGTAGCCCAGGCTGAGCTACAGTTCACCCAAACTCCTAGGCTCAAGTTGAACCCTATATGACCTAATTAGGCTCTGAGCACATGTTAATAATACATAATTTCCTCCTAAGTTACAGTACAAAACTATATGGATAACTAGGGACCGGAAGCTGTTTTTAAATACTAATTCCACTATTTATTATACAATGTTTAATAAAACCAATATTTCTGTAGTCGTTTCTTGGTTCGTATCTTCACTAGAAGCAAAAAATTGCAATTTGGAATACCCAGAAACAAACAAAAAATTCAAAACAAATTCATTGAGCTGCGCCTAGTTTTTGACAGAGGACGTCCGAATGAGACGTTAGGCGCTCCTCGACCGACGTCACGCTGTAAGGCGATTCCGTCGGGCACCGAGACCATGAGCAAAACAAAAACCCTCGTTTACTGTACCGCTTCGGCTACCCCGTGAACTCCGGTGTCCCCCAGATGATTGTGGCCGCCTGACCGGCAGCCTGTTGAATCCGTCAGCAATCCGATCGCTGGATCGATTTGTGGTAAGATTTCTTTGATTCTGAATAAATTTTCCACAAACAATCTTTTTATAACAGTGCCCGCTGAAACGTGAGGGCAACGGGGCTTGCTACGTTCGCCACCCCTATTGGTTCTTGTTTTTAGACAGTTTGAGTGAATAACTTGAATGACCACGTTTTCTCTCCACTCTACCTCCGTGTAAGTCCAAACACCCAAGCGAAAGTTACCCCTCTGGCGCTCCCCTCACTGTAAATTCGGAACCCAAATTTTAGTAAAATTGGGGGAAACGTGGCACAAACTCATAAGAAACTGTACCCCTTTCTAAAAAGTGTCCCGTCATCTTCCCTTCTCTCCCTGGTGCGCGAGTGAGCGAATCTTGTCTGTCAATACTTGCTCAGATTGTAGATTTTTGGTTTGAGCTGTTCCTATATTTAGACTAACCCAAAACTGTTGTATGTTAGCCCATCAGGTGTTTCTATTTTTGAGATTTTGTCAGACTGTGTTGCATTATTACATAAGCTGTATTATTCTGGATCCCTAACTTCCGCCGCTGAACCCGCTCGCCACCCGGAAAACATCAGATAGTTGAATTGCCATCGAAGCCCCACAAAGTCGTATGAACCATTGTAACTTAGAATAAATGTGTTTGGCAGGTGCCAAACTGTTGTATTTTCTATCCCCAAGACCTTAAAGTTACGGGGGTTTTAAACTGGTTAAAAATTAACATGAATTTTCCTCCCTGGGAATTTCGCTCTCCAGAGGGGCGACTTTTATAATCTCTTTTGTGAGATATTTCTCACTATTTAAAGCATCCAAGCTTATGATTTTCTACTTATTCGGTCTATGGGTTCCTATATTTGGGAATCTAATCTGAAACTTGACATTTAATAATTATCGCAATATTTCACAAATATGGGTCATTGTTTCATTTTCGAAACTTTCCCGAAAGGGGTGGTTATGTTTCCCCCTGGGTAACCACACAACTCACCTCATTTTACTACAAAAACAATCTCCTACAAACTAGTAAAAATTTCCAGACACAATTCCTTACTTTTCGTTCAATAAACATACTCAAATTTATATTGTCCATTCTCGGTAAGGCGACACATTGCTGTCCCACGTGGATATATTTTTGACTGATTCTAATTACTCCTGCCTGACACAATACTACATTTTGAGAATCAACTTTTGCCATTTTTATTTATTAAATCTATCCAATTTTGATTTGGTTGGGGATAACTTCTACCTTTACTATGGGGTACATTTGGGCTAAACTACACCCTAATCGTCCCATAATTCTATTTCTCACCTTTTGCCTAATTCCTACCATTATTCCCCTATTGAATACTTTGATATTTTAGGTTAACCTTAAGTGTTCTTGAACTCTTCCCATTGGGGTCCTAACTACTATTCCTAACCGAAAATCTACTAAGTACCTTAAATTACTCTTATTTCAACCTTACAAACTAGCAAAATATATTAGAAATTTTAGATGATATTACTAAATAGAATTATTATTGCTAAATAAATTTTGGTAGCTACAAACTGGTTGATATGGTCGTCACCACCGCACTATAGTTGTAGTTACTGACATGACCATTGTACCCAAGGTGTATATATGGTCGCGACTATTGCCCGTACGCTGTAGATATGGTCTGCTATTTTATCGCAAGTTGTAGATATAGACGCTACCATTTTCTGTGCGACATAGATGTAAACTTTAACATATCATATGGTATGTGGCGATATCAGTGCATTAATATTCTATCGTGCAATGACAGAGTGTTATTTTCATTTTTGTGAGTGCGTAAGTTGTGAGACCGTGCACGCATCTTAATGTGAACCACGCATTATGGTTGCACTTCCGATTTGAATATTTTCTATATTTCAACAAATCTCTATATTTTAACAAATCTCTATATTTCCTTACAATATTTTCTTAACACGAACGTGAATGTAGCTTATTCAAAATAAACTTTAATAGAGAGCATACTTTAGTCATGTCATACCAAGCTGCAGAGTTCGCGTCGTTTGAGTGAATAACAACACATGTGCAAAGCAAACTCTAGACTAGATGACACACATTGCTATCGGATTACTTGAAAGAGTCTAAGGCATATGTGTCGGAGCGTCTGCCGGCTCAGGAGGGGCGTTGGGACCGCAAGGTTCGGCGAAATATATCAGCTGCTGCTTCGGTTAGCCGAACTCCAGGTGGACGGTCAACAGGTTGAAGTGGCGGATTAGTTCTCCTACGTCGGATAAATGGCCAATGCATAGGCGTCGAAGGAAGGTCCGTTAGCTTAGGGAATGAACGTGGTAGAAGGCCGACGGTGAGATGGGGATCGGCCATCGGAGGAGCGAAAAATTTTTGAAATTCCTATGAACTGAAAACATTTCCCAAATTTGCAAAAATTTTGCCTAATTTTTACCAATTTGCGATAAATTATTTTCATATTTCCCCCATTTATTGCCTATTTTACCCAAATCGTTTTGCAATTTTCACCCTATATTTGCGTATTTTTGATGAAATATTCCGGCGCGGTGGGTGTGCAGAGCCCTTCAGGGGAAGGTAGATTTGGTTTGGAGGTGTCCGACCCGTAACCTGCATTACCCTCTATCGACACCTATTGTTTACAGGGTTAAGAAAAACATGTTAGAATCTAACAATATATCGACCAATTACTTAGCGCATGGTTGTCATCGGCTATTGAGTAAAAAAGTAGTGGCAGTTTGCTCCCTGCTTGATACAGGTCTCCTGCGTTTTAGCAAGAGGTTCCTAACAATACTTTTCAAGAAATTCCTTGGACCGTTGTTGCATTCATGGCGGTAACGAGTTAAACCATGGGTATAATGTATCATTTACAATAAGATGCGGCCGCATGGTTCCTAATTATGTCACGCGTTCAAATGAGCTAGCTACTATGCTCAAGCATACAGTCCAGTTCGAATTATTAAATTTTCGAGTAGCCTAGGTAGGCTATGTATTTGTCATCGAGCGTCGAACCGGACTGTGCTTTTGTCACGAGGCATTCACCTTTTCCCTATAACTTAAGGTAGAGACTATTCCGAATATTACGTTTTACTATACGTATCTAAATAATGCTTCAAAAGCGGGATACAGCTTAAAACTTTATTGTATATATTATAACGAATATATAACTTAGAATTAGTGTGAAAATTCTATAAAACAAAATGCTGTTATTCTAAGCACAATACTAAATATAATTTCTCATTTGACAGTTTAGCCGGACGGTCGGTTTGTCACGCAGACTCCTTAAACCAGCTAACTTAAATTCCATGTTTGTCACATTAAGGCTAGCTAACTTATAAAAATGTACCATAGTAGCCCAGCTGAGCTACAGTTCACCCGAACTAGTTGAGCTGGACGTGTGACATAATTAGGCTCTGGCGCACGCATGTTATCGTAAATGATGCATAACGTCCTATAAGTTACAGTTGTTACAAAGGTTATATGATAACTCAGAATACCAGAAAGCTGTTTTGATTGCTTGATTGCACTGTATTTACATACGATGTTTAATAAAACCAATATATCTATAGTAACTCTTGGTTCGTCTGTTCACTGACAAAAAATTGCAATTGGAAATCCAGGAAAACAAACGAAAATTACAAAACAAATTCATATTTCAACTCACCTAGTTTTTGACAGAGCATTAAGGACATCAGAATGAGACATTAGGCGCCATTCTCGACCGACGTCACGCTGTAAGGCAATTCCGTCGGTACCAATCCATCCAGCAAACGGACCCTCGTTTACTGTACCGCTTCGGCTACCCATAAACTCCGGTGTCCAGATGATTGAGTCGCCTGGAACCGGCAGCCCTTCGTCGATTGTTGAATCCCAGTAAGGCAATCCGATCGCTGGATCGATTTGTCGTAAGATTTCTTCAATTCTGAATAAATTTTAGCAAACAATCTTTAGTAACCGCTGCCCACTGATGAAACGTGGCAATGCGAGCTTGCTACGTTCGCACCACGTTGCGTAACCGCTAGTTTCCTGTTTTTCAGCAGTTTGAGGCTCCACTCCCGTGAATGACTTGAATAACATGACCGTTATCTCCACTCTACCTCCCATAAGTCCAAACACCAAGCGAAAGTTACCCCTATTTAAGGTGCAGCACCTCCCCTCACTCAGATTCGCCTTCCAAATTTTAGTAAAATTGGGGAAAGTTGGCACAAACTGGTAAGAAATATTCTAGCCCTTCTTTAAAACATCCCGTCCATCTCAACCACCTTTCCTTCTCTCCCTGAGCATCCCCTCAAGGCCTAAGTACGTTCCTCCAGTGAGCGAATGGATCTTGTACTCCTGTCATCTGCTAGATCTTGCTAGATTATAGATTTTTCGAGTTTTAAGCTGTTTTACCTATATTTACAAGGTTCGTTCCAAAACTGTTGTTGATGTCACACCCGTCAGGCTGTTACATTATTTTCAAATTTTGTCAGACTGTGGACTGTGTTGCATTATTACAGTGCACAGCTGTATTATTCTGAATGCTAACTTTCCGAATTCCACCGCTGAAGTTCGCTCACCACCGAAACATAGAATAAGACAAACTTCTTGAATTCGTGAAGCCGCAAACAAAGTCGTATGAACCATTGTAAGCTTGAGAATAAACGCGGTGTCAACTTTTGGGCAGGTCCAACCTTGTATTTTCTATCCCCAAGACCTTAAACTTACAACTTAAACCTATTTCAACTTCAACCTTAAAATTAACATGGATTAATTTTCCTTCCCTGGGGAGATATTCACTCTCCCAGAGGGGCGACTTTTATAATCTCTCTTGTCAAGATATTTCTCACTATTTTGGGCATAGGGACTCATGATTTTGTTTATTCGGGCTATATGGTTCCTATATTTCAAAATACTAATCTGAAACTAACATTTGAAAATTTCAGTATTTCACCGTATATCTAACATTTGTTCCATTTTCAAAACTTTCCCAAAAGGGGGTGGTGGTTATGTTTCCCGAGTGGAATGGCACGCGGCCGCACCTTGGGTAACCACCGCAACTACCTCATTTTACTCCTATTTCGGGGACAATTATTGCCTAAACATGGGTCGAAATTTACAAATTTACAAATTCCTTTACTTTTGGTTTAAATAAACAACTTTCTCAAATTTCTCACGATGGGGTATATTATATTCCATTCTCGGTAAGGCGACGCATATCTCCACTCGGGTGAACTCCTTAAATACCTCTATTTGGTGATACATTACTCCTATACCCTGACACAATACTACATTTTATCCAAAAATCAACTTTTCCATTTTATTTCTAAATCTATAAATATATTCGGGTTTTATTAGTTGGGGATAACTTCTACCTTACTATGGGACTACATTTTATCTTTTCCCTGGGCTAATAACACCCTAATCGTCCCATAATTCTATTTTCTCACCTTTTGGTATTCCTGAATCCCCACCATTTCTGCCCGAAATTAGAATACTTCTACATCTCACTTTTTCTAACCTTATATGTTTTCTTGAACCTTTAAACTATCCATTGGGGTCCTAACTACCTATTCCTAACCGAAAATCTACTCGGTCCCTAGGAAACATCCTTAAATTACTCTTATTTCGACCTTACAAACTCACAAAATTTCTCAAAATTTTAAATAATATTACTAAATAGAAATTATTATTGCTAAATAAATTTTGGTAGCTACAAACTTACTTTTGTGTAAAAGTTGGCTTAGCCAATGACGGGAATAATATGGTCGATATATTTTAGTGTGTGTGCGTACGAGTCGACGTTGTGTTATGTGACATGCGTTGTTTTTCGATTTTGTATTGTCTTTATCTTTTTTCTTTGTTTGCGATTTTCGATATATATTGTGGTATCATTAACTATTGTTGTCGGTTACTGAATTACTGGTAGTACATTTACTTGTTAATTAGAAATTCATTATTTATATTTAGTAATAATACGATAATATTATGAAAAAGGTGACTGTATAGTATCATTTTAATGTTTGGTTTTTACAAAATCGTACTGTGGGTGCACGAGTTTTGCAATGATTACTGATTTCTTTGTTGGACACTTTCCCGGAAGCAAGTAGTCTTATTCATGTTTATTTTCACCCACTGTATCTGTGTTAAGCGATCCCTACTGCCCCTTAAATATACATACATGCAGATAGCTTAGGTACAAATATATACAGTGACTTCGCAGGAGGTTGCCTGCGATACTTTTCTGAGTCCTTGCCACGGGGGTGGGATTACTAGGCATAGTAAGACCTAGTATAGAATTTATGGCAGACCAGAAAGAGGGCAGCCCATCCCCTGAACGGGAACCTCTGGGTGGGATTGGTCTTTCTCCCTTTCCGGAACCGTTTTTACCACCCGTTGGTACCAGGCCGTTTTCCATGGCCTGCTTGATCGTCCGAAGGCTGCAGTGTTGTAAGTATGCTTTAGGGTGGGGACATAATTGCCGAAATTATGTCT